>OZ020193.1:97408376-97688148 GCA_963971165.1 Philopedon plagiatum
CTAAATTTAAAAATCGTCAAATCTCTTCCGGTCTATATAGAGACTTGCGGTTTTCACCAATAAATAGAACATCTCCTAGACTATAACTATATCTTAAAATTGTATGGACACGTGATCCTTAAATTTAAAAATCGTCAAATCTCTTCCGGTCTATATAGAGACTTGCGGTTTTCACCAATAAATAGAACATCTCCTAGACTATAACTATATCTTAAAATTGTATGGACACGTGATCCTTAAGTTTAAAAATCGTCAAATGTCTTCCGGTCTATATAGAGACTTGAGGTTTTCACCAATAAATAGAACATCTCCTAGACTATAACTATATCTTAAATTTGTATGGATAGGTGATCCTTAAATTTAAAAATCGTCAAATCTCTTCCGGTCTATATAGAGACTTGCGGTTTTGACCAATTAATTGAACATCTCCTAGACTATAACTATATCTTAAATTTGTATGGACACGTGATCCTTAAATTTAGAAATCGTCAAATCTCTTCCGGTCTATATAGAGTCTTGTGGTTTTCACCAATTAATTGAACATCTCCTAGACTATAACTATATCTTAAATTTGTATGGACACGTGATCCTTAAATTTAAAAATCGTCAAATCTCTTCCGGTCTATATAGAGACTTGCGGTTTTCACCAATTAATAGAACATCTCCTAGACTATAACTATATCTTAAATTTGTATGGACACGTGATCCTTAAATTTAAAAATCGTCAAATCTCTTCCGGTCTATATAGAGACTTGCGGTTTTCACCAATAAATAGAACATCTCCTAGACTATAACTATATCTTAAAATTGTATGGACACGTGATCCTTAAATTTAAAAATCGTCAAATGTCTTCCGGTCTATATAGAGACTTACTCCCGTAGAGATACGACGAAATGGATGGTTTTTTCGTGTTCTCCGGCATCAAATTGACTAGGAAACAACCCATTTTCAGGAAAATCTGAGACCAAAAATTTTGATTTTTTTACAACGGAGCAAAACCAAACCCATCCGATAGCGGATAAAAACGGAGCAAAACCAAACCCATCCGGTAGCGGATAAAAACGGAGCAAAACCAAACCCATCCAGTAGCGGATAAAAACGGAGCAAAACCAAACCCATCCAGTAGCGGATAAAAACGGAGCAAAACCAAACCCATCCGGTAGCGGATAAAAACGGAGCAAAACCAAACCCATCCGGTAGCGGATAAAAACGGAGCAAAACCAAACCCATCCGGTAGCGGATAAAAACTGAGCAAAACCAAACCCATCCGGTAGCGGATAAAAACGGAGCAAAACCAAACCCATCCGGTAGCGGATAAAAACGGTTATGTTATGTTTGTTATGTAGTAATTTAATTTAATGTATTTAAAAGTCTATCTTAAATTTGTATGTTTGTATCTCTTCCGGTCTATATAGAGACTTGCGGTTTTCACCAATTAATAGAACATCTCCTAGACTATAACTATATCTTAAATTTGTATGGACACGTGATCCTTAAATTTAAAAATCGTCAAATCTCTTCCGGTCTATATAGAGTCTTGCGGTTTTCACCAATTAATTGAACATCTCCTAGACTATAACTATATCTTAAATTTGTATGGACACGTGATCCTTAAATTTAAAAATCGTCAAATCTCTTCCGGTCTATATAGAGTCTTGCGGTTTTCACCAATTAATTGAACATCTCCTAGACTATAACTTACTCCCGTAGAGATACGACGAAATGGATGGTTTTTTCGTGTTCTCCGGCATCAAATTGACTAGGAAACAACCCATTTTCAGGAAAATCTGAGACCAAAAATTTTGATTTTTTTACAAGGGGGGAGTCTTCTGTATCAAAATTTTTTTTTTCAAAATTTTTCAACTCTCAGATTGTCCTGAAATTGAGCTTCCTTGTCAATTTCATACCGGAGAAAACGAAAAACCCCTCCATTTTGTCCTATTCCTTCAGGAAATCTATTTTTCGTTGGAAAATTCCAATTCCCGTAGAGATACGACGAAATGGATGGTTTTTTCGTGTTCTCCGGCATCAAATTGACTAGGAAACAACCCATTTTCAGGAAAATCTGAGACCAAAAATTTTGATTTTTTTACAAGGGGGGAGTCTTCTGTATCAATATTTTTTTTTTCAAAATTTTTCAACTCTCAGATTGTCCTGAAATTGAGCTTCCTTGTCAATTTCATACCGGAGAAAACGAAAAACCCCTCCATTTTGTCCTATTTCTTCAGGAAATCTATTTTTCGTCGGAAAATTCCAATTCCCGTAGAGATACGACGAAATGGATGGTTTTTTCGTGTTCTCCGGCATCAAATTGACTAGGAAACAACCCATTTTCAGGAAAATCTGAGACCAAAAATTTTGATTTTTTTACAAGGGGGGAGTCTTCTGTATCAATATTTTTTTTTTCAAAATTTTTCAACTCAGATTGTCCTGAAATTGAGCTTCCTTGTCAATTTCATGGCGGAGAAAACGAAAAACCCCTCCATTTTGTCCTATTTCTTCAGGAAATCTATTTTTCGTCGGAAAATTCCAATTCCCGAAGAGATACGACGAAATGGATGGTTTTTTCGTGTTCTCCGGCGTCAAATTGACTAGGAAACAACCCATTTTCAGGAAAATCTGAGACCAAAAATTTTGATTTTTTTACAACGGAGCAAAACCAAACCCATCCGATAGCGGATAAAAACGGAGCAAAACCAAACCCATCCGGTAGCGGATAAAAACGGAGCAAAACCAAACCCCTCCAGTAGCGGATAAAAACGGAGCAAAACCAAACCCATCCAGTAGCGGATAAAAACGGAGCAAAACCAAACCCATCCGGTAGCGGATAAAGACGGAGCAAAACCAAACCCATCCGGTAGCGGATAAAAACGGAGCAAAACCAAACCCATCCGGTAGCGGATAAAAACTGAGCAAAACCAAACCCATCCGGTAGCGGATAAAAACGGAGCAAAACCAAACCCATCCGGTAGCGGATAAAAACGGTTATGTTATGTTTGTTATGTAGTAATTTAATCTAATGTATTTAAAACTCTATCTTAAATTTGTATGGACACGTGATCCCTAAATTTAAAAATCGTCAAATCTCTTCCGGTCTATATAGAGACTTGCGGTTTTCACCAATAAATAGAACATCTCCTAGACTATAACTATATCTTAAAATTGTATGGACACGTGATCCTTAAATTTAAAAATCGTCAAATCTCTTCCGGTCTATATAGAGACTTGCGGTTTTGACCAATTAATTGAACATCTCCTAGACTATAACTATATCTTAAATTTGTATGGACACGTGATCCTTAAATTTAGAAATCGTCAAATTCCAGCGGATAAAAACGGAGCAAAACCAAACCCATCCGGTAGCGGATAAAAACGGAGCAAAACCAAACCCATCCGGTAGCGGATAAAAACGGAGCAAAACCAAACCCATCCGGTAGCGGATAAAAACTGAGCAAAACCAAACCCATCCGGTAGCGGATAAAAACGGAGCAAAACCAAACCCATCCGGTAGCGGATAAAAACGGTTATGTTATGTTTGTTATGTAGTAATTTAATCTAATGTATTTAAAACTCTATCTTAAATTTGTATGGACACGTGATCCCTAAATTTAAAAATCGTCAAATCTCTTCCGGTCTATATAGAGACTTGCGGTTTTCACCAATAAATAGAACATCTCCTAGACTATAACTATATCTTAAAATTGTATGGACACGTGATCCTTAAATTTAAAAATCGTCAAATCTCTTCCGGTCTATATAGAGACTTGCGGTTTTCACCAATAAATAGAACATCTCCTAGACTATAACTATATCTTAAAATTGTATGGACACGTGATCCTTAAGTTTAAAAATCGTCAAATGTCTTCCGGTCTATATAGAGACTTGAGGTTTTCACCAATAAATAGAACATCTCCTAGACTATAACTATATCTTAAATTTGTATGGATAGGTGATCCTTAAATTTAAAAATCGTCAAATCTCTTCCGGTCTATATAGAGACTTGCGGTTTTGACCAATTAATTGAACATCTCCTAGACTATAACTATATCTTAAATTTGTATGGACACGTGATCCTTAAATTTAGAAATCGTCAAATCTCTTCCGGTCTATATAGAGTCTTGTGGTTTTCACCAATTAATTGAACATCTCCTAGACTATAACTATATCTTAAATTTGTATGGACACGTGATCCTTAAATTTAAAAATCGTCAAATCTCTTCCGGTCTATATAGAGACTTGCGGTTTTCACCAATTAATAGAACATCTCCTAGACTATAACTATATCTTAAATTTGTATGGACACGTGATCCTTAAATTTAAAAATCGTCAAATCTCTTCCGGTCTATATAGAGACTTGCGGTTTTCACCAATAAATAGAACATCTCCTAGACTATAACTATATCTTAAAATTGTATGGACACGTGATCCTTAAATTTAAAAATCGTCAAATGTCTTCCGGTCTATATAGAGACTTACTCCCGTAGAGATACGACGAAATGGATGGTTTTTTCGTGTTCTCCGGCATCAAATTGACTAGGAAACAACCCATTTTCAGGAAAATCTGAGACCAAAAATTTTGATTTTTTTACAAGGGGGGAGTCTTCTGTATCAATATTTTTTTTTTCAAAATTTTTCAACTCTCAGATTGTCCTGAAATTGAGCTTCCTTGTCAATTTCATACCGGAGAAAACGAAAAACCCCTCCATTTTGTCCTATTCCTTCAGGAAATCTATTTTTCGTTGGAAAATTCCAATTCCCGTAGAGATACGACGAAATGGATGGTTTTTTCGTGTTCTCCGGCATCAAATTGACTAGGAAACAACCCATTTTCAGGAAAATCTGAGACCAAAAATTTTGATTTTTTTACAAGGGGGGAGTCTTCTGTATCAATATTTTTTTTTTCAAAATTTTTCAACTCTCAGATTGTCCTGAAATTGAGCTTCCTTGTCAATTTCATACCGGAGAAAACGAAAAACCCCTCCATTTTGTCCTATTTCTTCAGGAAATCTATTTTTCGTCGGAAAATTCCAATTCCCGTAGAGATACGACGAAATGGATGGTTTTTTCGTGTTCTCCGGCATCAAATTGACTAGGAAACAACCCATTTTCAGGAAAATCTGAGACCAAAAATTTTGATTTTTTTACAAGGGGGGAGTCTTCTGTATCAATATTTTTTTTTTCAAAATTTTTCAACTCAGATTGTCCTGAAATTGAGCTTCCTTGTCAATTTCATGCCGGAGAAAACGAAAAACCCCTCCATTTTGTCCTATTTCTTCAGGAAATCTATTTTTCTTCGGAAAATTCCAATTCCCGAAGAGATACGACGAAATGGATGGTTTTTTCGTGTTCTCCGGCATCAAATTGACTAGGAAACAACCCATTTTCAGGAAAATCTGAGACCAAAAATTTTGATTTTTTTACAACGGAGCAAAACCAAACCCATCCGATAGCGGATAAAAACGGAGCAAAACCAAACCCATCCGGTAGCGGATAAAAACGGAGCAAAACCAAACCCATCCAGTAGCGGATAAAAACGGAGCAAAACCAAACCCATCCAGTAGCGGATAAAAACGGAGCAAAACCAAACCCATCCGGTAGCGGATAAAAACGGAGCAAAACCAAACCCATCCGGTAGCGGATAAAAACGGAGCAAAACCAAACCCATCCGGTAGCGGATAAAAACTGAGCAAAACCAAACCCATCCGGTAGCGGATAAAAACGGAGCAAAACCAAACCCATCCGGTAGCGGATAAAAACGGTTATGTTATGTTTGTTATGTAGTAATTTAATTTAATGTATTTAAAAGTCTATCTTAAATTTGTATGTTTGTATCTCTTCCGGTCTATATAGAGACTTGCGGTTTTCACCAATTAATAGAACATCTCCTAAACTATAACTATATCTTAAATTTGTATGGACACGTGATCCTTAAATTTAAAAATCGTCAAATCTCTTCCGGTCTATATAGAGTCTTGCGGTTTTCACCAATTAATTGAACATCTCCTAGACTATAACTATATCTTAAATTTGTATGGACACGTGATCCTTAAATTTAAAAATCGTCAAATCTCTTCCGGTCTATATAGAGTCTTGCGGTTTTCACCAATTAATTGAACATCTCCTAGACTATAACTTACTCCCGTAGAGATACGACGAAATGGATGGTTTTTTCGTGTTCTCCGGCATCAAATTGACTAGGAAACAACCCATTTTCAGGAAAATCTGAGACCAAAAATTTTGATTTTTTTACAAGGGGGGAGTCTTCTGTATCAAAATTTTTTTTTTCAAAATTTTTCAACTCTCAGATTGTCCTGAAATTGAGCTTCCTTGTCAATTTCATACCGGAGAAAACGAAAAACCCCTCCATTTTGTCCTATTCCTTCAGGAAATCTATTTTTCGTTGGAAAATTCCAATTCCCGTAGAGATACGACGAAATGGATGGTTTTTTCGTGTTCTCCGGCATCAAATTGACTAGGAAACAACCCATTTTCAGGAAAATCTGAGACCAAAAATTTTGATTTTTTTACAAGGGGGGAGTCTTCTGTATCAATATTTTTTTTTTCAAAATTTTTCAACTCTCAGATTGTCCTGAAATTGAGCTTCCTTGTCAATTTCATACCGGAGAAAACGAAAAACCCCTCCATTTTGTCCTATTTCTTCAGGAAATCTATTTTTCGTCGGAAAATTCCAATTCCCGTAGAGATACGACGAAATGGATGGTTTTTTCGTGTTCTCCGGCATCAAATTGACTAGGAAACAACCCATTTTCAGGAAAATCTGAGACCAAAAATTTTGATTTTTTTACAAGGGGGGAGTCTTCTGTATCAATATTTTTTTTTTCAAAATTTTTCAACTCAGATTGTCCTGAAATTGAGCTTCCTTGTCAATTTCATGGCGGAGAAAACGAAAAACCCCTCCATTTTGTCCTATTTCTTCAGGAAATCTATTTTTCGTCGGAAAATTCCAATTCCCGAAGAGATACGACGAAATGGATGGTTTTTTCGTGTTCTCCGGCGTCAAATTGACTAGGAAACAACCCATTTTCAGGAAAATCTGAGACCAAAAATTTTGATTTTTTTACAACGGAGCAAAACCAAACCCATCCGATAGCGGATAAAAACGGAGCAAAACCAAACCCATCCGGTAGCGGATAAAAACGGAGCAAAACCAAACCCATCCAGTAGCGGATAAAAACGGAGCAAAACCAAACCCATCCAGTAGCGGATAAAAACGGAGCAAAACCAAACCCATCCGGTAGCGGATAAAAACGGAGCAAAACCAAACCCATCCGGTAGCGGATAAAAACGGAGCAAAACCAAACCCATCCGGTAGCGGATAAAAACTGAGCAAAACCAAACCCATCCGGTAGCGGATAAAAACGGAGCAAAACCAAACCCATCCGGTAGCGGATAAAAACGGTTATGTTATGTTTGTTATGTAGTAATTTAATTTAATGTATTTAAAACTCTATCTTAAATTTGTATGGACACGTGATCCCTAAATTTAAAAATCGTCAAATCTCTTCCGGTCTATATAGAGACTTGCGGTTTTCACCAATAAATAGAACATCTCCTAGACTATAACTATATCTTAAAATTGTATGGACACGTGATCCTTAAATTTAAAAATCGTCAAATCTCTTCCGGTCTATATAGAGACTTGCGGTTTTCACCAATAAATAGAACATCTCCTAGACTATAACTATATCTTAAAATTGTATGGACACGTGATCCTTAAGTTTAAAAATCGTCAAATGTCTTCCGGTCTATATAGAGACTTGAGGTTTTCACCAATAAATAGAACATCTCCTAGACTATAACTATATCTTAAATTTGTATGGACACGTGATCCTTAAATTTAAAAATCGTCAAATCTCTTCCGGTCTATATAGAGACTTGCGGTTTTCACCAATAAATGGAACATCTCCTAGACTATAACTATATCTTAAATTTGTATGGACACGTGATCCTTAAATTTAAAAATCGTCAAATGTCTTCCGGTCTATATAGAGACTTGAGGTTTTCACCAATAAATAGAACATCTCCTAGACTATAACTATATCTTAAATTTGTATGGATAGGTGATCCTTAAATTTAAAAATCGTCAAATCTCTTCCGGTCTATATAGAGACTTGCGGTTTTGACCAATTAATTGAACATCTCCTAGACTATAACTATATCTTAAATTTGTATGGACACGTGATCCTTAAATTTAGAAATCGTCAAATCTCTTCCGGTCTATATAGAGTCTTGCGGTTTTCACCAATTAATTGAACATCTCCTAGACTATAACTATATCTTAAATTTGTATGGACACGTGATCCTTAAATTTAAAAATCGTCAAATCTCTTCCGGTCTATATAGAGACTTGCGGTTTTCACCAATTAATAGAACATCTCCTAGACTATAACTATATCTTAAATTTGTATGGACACGTGATCCTTAAATTTAAAAATCGTCAAATCTCTTCCGGTCTATATAGAGACTTGCGGTTTTCACCAATAAATAGAACATCTCCTAGACTATAACTATATCTTAAAATTGTATGGACACGTGATCCTTAAATTTAAAAATCGTCAAATGTCTTCCGGTCTATATAGAGACTTACTCCCGTAGAGATACGACGAAATGGATGGTTTTTTCGTGTTCTCCGGCATCAAATTGACTAGGAAACAACCCATTTTCAGGAAAATCTGAGACCAAAAATTTTGATTTTTTTACAAGGGGGGAGTCTTCTGTATCAATATTTTTTTTTTCAAAATTTTTCAACTCTCAGATTGTCCTGAAATTGAGCTTCCTTGTCAATTTCATACCGGAGAAAACGAAAAACCCCTCCATTTTGTCCTATTTCTTCAGGAAATCTATTTTTCGTCGGAAAATTCCAATTCCCGAAGAGATACGACGAAATGGATGGTTTTTTCGTGTTCTCCGGCATCAAATTGACTAGGAAACAACCCATTTTCAGGAAAATCTGAGACCAAAAATTTTGATTTTTTTACAACGGAGCAAAACCAAACCCATCCGGTAGCGGATAAAAACGGAGCAAAACCAAACCCATCCGGTAGCGGATAAAAACGGAGCAAAACCAAACCCATCCAGTAGCGGATAAAAACGGAGCAAAACCAAACCCATCCAGTAGCGGATAAAAACGGAGCAAAACCAAACCCATCCGGTAGCGGATAAAAACGGAGCAAAACCAAACCCATCCGGTAGCGGATAAAAACGGAGCAAAACCAAACCCATCCGGTAGCGGATAAAAACGGAGCAAAACCAAACCCATCCGGTAGCGGATAAAAACGGAGCAAAACCAAACCCATCCGGTAGCGGATAAAAACGGTTATGTTATGTTTGTTATGTAGTAATTTAATTTAATGTATTTAAAAGTCTATCTTAAATTTGTATGTTTGTATCTCTTCCGGTCTATATAGAGACTTTCGGTTTTCACCAATTAATAGAACATCTCCTAGACTATAACTATATCTTAAATTTGTATGGACACGTGATCCTTAAATTTAAAAATCGTCAAATCTCTTCCGGTCTATATAGAGTCTTGCGGTTTTCACCAATTAATTGAACATCTCCTAGACTATAACTTACTCCCGTAGAGATACGACGAAATGGATGGTTTTTTCGTGTTCTCCGGCATCAAATTGACTAGGAAACAACCCATTTTCAGGAAAATCTGAGACCAAAAATTTTGATTTTTTTACAAGGGGGGAGTCTTCTGTATCAAAATTTTTTTTTTCAAAATTTTTCAACTCTCAGATTGTCCTGAAATTGAGCTTCCTTGTCAATTTCATACCGGAGAAAACGAAAAACCCCTCCATTTTGTCCTATTCCTTCAGGAAATCTATTTTTCGTTGGAAAATTCCAATTCCCGTAGAGATACGACGAAATGGATGGTTTTTTCGTGTTCTCCGGCATCAAATTGACTAGGAAACAACCCATTTTCAGGAAAATCTGAGACCAAAAATTTTGATTTTTTTACAAGGGGGGAGTCTTCTGTATCAATATTTTTTTTTTCAAAATTTTTCAACTCTCAGATTGTCCTGAAATTGAGCTTCCTTGTCAATTTCATACCGGAGAAAACGAAAAACCCCTCCATTTTGTCCTATTTCTTCAGGAAATCTATTTTTCGTCGGAAAATTCCAATTCCCGTAGAGATACGACGAAATGGATGGTTTTTTCGTGTTCTCCGGCATCAAATTGACTAGGAAACAACCCATTTTCAGGAAAATCTGAGACCAAAAATTTTGATTTTTTTACAAGGGGGGAGTCTTCTGTATCAATATTTTTTTTTTCAAAATTTTTCAACTCAGATTGTCCTGAAATTGAGCTTCCTTGTCAATTTCATGGCGGAGAAAACGAAAAACCCCTCCATTTTGTCCTATTTCTTCAGGAAATCTATTTTTCGTCGGAAAATTCCAATTCCCGAAGAGATACGACGAAATGGATGGTTTTTTCGTGTTCTCCGGCGTCAAATTGACTAGGAAACAACCCATTTTCAGGAAAATCTGAGACCAAAAATTTTGATTTTTTTACAACGGAGCAAAACCAAACCCATCCGATAGCGGATAAAAACGGAGCAAAACCAAACCCATCCGGTAGCGGATAAAAACGGAGCAAAACCAAACCCATCCAGTAGCGGATAAAAACGGAGCAAAACCAAACCCATCCAGTAGCGGATAAAAACGGAGCACAACCAAACCCATCCGGTAGCGGATAAAAACGGAGCAAAACCAAACCCATCCGGTAGCGGATAAAAACGGAGCAAAACCAAACCCATCCGGTAGCGGATAAAAACTGAGCAAAACCAAACCCATCCGGTAGCGGATAAAAACGGAGCAAAACCAAACCCATCCGGTAGCGGATAAAAACGGTTATGTTATGTTTGTTATGTAGTAATTTAATTTAATGTATTTAAAACTCTATCTTAAATTTGTATGGACACGTGATCCCTAAATTTAAAAATCGTCAAATCTCTTCCGGTCTATATAGAGACTTGCGGTTTTCACCAATAAATAGAACATCTCCTAGACTACAACTATATCTTAAAATTGTATGGACACGTGATCCTTAAATTTAAAAATCGTCAAATCTCTTCCGGTCTATATAGAGACTTGCGATTTTCATCAATAAATAGAACATCTCCTAGACTATAACTATATCTTAAAATTGTATGGACACGTGATCCTTAAGTTTAAAAATCGTCAAATGTCTTCCGGTCTATATAGAGACTTGAGGTTTTCACCAATAAATAGAACATCTCCTAGACTATAACTATATCTTAAATTTGTATGGACACGTGATCCTTAAATTTAAAAATCGTCAAATCTCTTCCGGTCTATATAGAGACTTGCGGTTTTCACCAATAAATGGAACATCTCCTAGACTATAACTATATCTTAAATTAGTATGGACACGTGATCCTTAAATTTAAAAATCGTCAAATGTCTTCCGGTCTATATAGAGACTTGAGGTTTTCACCAATAAATAGAACATCTCCTAGACTATAACTATATCTTAAATTTGTATGGATAGGTGATCCTTAAATTTAAAAATCGTCAAATCTCTTCCGGTCTATATAGAGACTTGCGGTTTTGACCAATTAATTGAACATCTCCTAGACTATAACTATATCTTAAATTTGTATGGACACGTGATCCTTAAATTTAGAAATCGTCAAATCTCTTCCGGTCTATATAGAGTCTTGCGGTTTTCACCAATTAATTGAACATCTCCTAGACTATAACTATATCTTAAATTTGTATGGACACGTGATCCTTAAATTTAAAAATCGTCAAATCTCTTCCGGTCTATATAGAGACTTGCGGTTTTCACCAATTAATAGAACATCTCCTAGACTATAACTATATCTTAAATTTGTATGGACACGTGATCCTTAAATTTAAAAATCGTCAAATCTCTTCCGGTCTATATAGAGACTTGCGGTTTTCACCAATAAATAGAACATCTCCTAGACTATAACTATATCTTAAAATTGTATGGACACGTGATCCTTAAATTTAAAAATCGTCAAATGTCTTCCGGTCTATATAGAGACTTACTCCCGTAGAGATACGACGAAATGGATGGTTTTTTCGTGTTCTCCGGCATCAAATTGACTAGGAAACAACCCATTTTCAGGAAAATCTGAGACCAAAAATTTTGATTTTTTTACAAGGGGGGAGTCTTCTGTATCAATATTTTTTTTTTCAAAATTTTTCAACTCTCAGATTGTCCTGAAATTGAGCTTCCTTGTCAATTTCATACCGGAGAAAACGAAAAACCCCTCCATTTTGTCCTATTTCTTCAGGAAATCTATTTTTCGTCGGAAAATTCCAATTCCCGTAGAGATACGACGAAATGGATGGTTTTTTCGTGTTCTCCGGCATCAAATTGACTAGGAAACAACCCATTTTCAGGAAAATCTGAGACCAAAAATTTTGATTTTTTTACAAGGGGGGAGTCTTCTGTATCAATATTTTTTTTTTCAAAATTTTTCAACTCAGATTGTCCTGAAATTGAGCTTCCTTGTCAATTTCATGCCGGAGAAAACGAAAAACCCCTCCATTTTGTCCTATTTCTTCAGGAAATCTATTTTTCGTCGGAAAATTCCAATTCCCGAAGAGATACGACGAAATGGATGGTTTTTTCGTGTTCTCCGGCATCAAATTGACTAGGAAACAACCCATTTTCAGGAAAATCTGAGACCAAAAATTTTGATTTTTTTACAACGGAGCAAAACCAAACCCATCCGATAGCGGATAAAAACGGAGCAAAACCAAACCCATCCGGTAGCGGATAAAAACGGAGCAAAACCAAACCCATCCAGTAGCGGATAAAAACGGAGCAAAACCAAACCCATCCAGTAGCGGATAAAAACGGAGCAAAACCAAACCCATCCGGTAGCGGATAAAAACGGAGCAAAACCAAACCCATCCGGTAGCGGATAAAAACGGAGCAAAACCAAACCCATCCGGTAGCGGATAAAAACTGAGCAAAAGCAAACCCATCCGGTAGCGGATAAAAACGGAGCAAAACCAAACCCATCCGGTAGCGGATAAAAACGGTTATGTTATGTTTGTTATGTAGTAATTTAATTTAATGTATTTAAAAGTCTATCTTAAATTTGTATGTTTGTATCTCTTCCGGTCTATATAGAGACTTGCGGTTTTCACCAATTAATAGAACATCTCCTAGACTATAACTATATCTTAAATTTGTATGGACACGTGATCCTTAAATTTAAAAATCGTCAAATCTCTTCCGGTCTATATAGAGTCTTGCGGTTTTCACCAATTAATTGAACATCTCCTAGACTATAACTATATCTTAAATTTGTATGGACACGTGATCCTTAAATTTAAAAATCGTCAAATCTCTTCCGGTCTATATAGAGTCTTGCGGTTTTCACCAATTAATTGAACATCTCCTAGACTATAACTTACTCCCGTAGAGATACGACGAAATGGATGGTTTTTTCGTGTTCTCCGGCATCAAATTGACTAGGAAACAACCCATTTTCAGGAAAATCTGAGACCAAAAATTTTGATTTTTTTACAAGGGGGGAGTCTTCTGTATCAAAATTTTTTTTTTCAAAATTTTTCAACTCTCAGATTGTCCTGAAATTGAGCTTCCTTGTCAATTTCATACCGGAGAAAACGAAAAACCCCTCCATTTTGTCCTATTCCTTCAGGAAATCTATTTTTCGTTGGAAAATTCCAATTCCCGTAGAGATACGACGAAATGGATGGTTTTTTCGTGTTCTCCGGCATCAAATTGACTAGGAAACAACCCATTTTCAGGAAAATCTGAGACCAAAAATTTTGATTTTTTTACAAGGGGGGAGTCTTCTGTATCAATATTTTTTTTTTCAAAATTTTTCAACTCTCAGATTGTCCTGAAATTGAGCTTCCTTGTCAATTTCATACCGGAGAAAACGAAAAACCCCTCCATTTTGTCCTATTTCTTCAGGAAATCTATTTTTCGTCGGAAAATTCCAATTCCCGTAGAGATACGACGAAATGGATGGTTTTTTCGTGTTCTCCGGCATCAAATTGACTAGGAAACAACCCATTTTCAGGAAAATCTGAGACCAAAAATTTTGATTTTTTTACAAGGGGGGAGTCTTCTGTATCAATATTTTTTTTTCAAAATTTTTCAACTCAGATTGTCCTGAAATTGAGCTTCCTTGTCAATTTCATGGCGGAGAAAACGAAAAACCCCTCCATTTTGTCCTATTTCTTCAGGAAATCTATTTTTCGTCGGAAAATTCCAATTCCCGAAGAGATACGACGAAATGGATGGTTTTTTCGTGTTCTCCGGCGTCAAATTGACTAGGAAACAACCCATTTTCAGGAAAATCTGAGACCAAAAATTTTGATTTTTTTACAACGGAGCAAAACCAAACCCATCCGATAGCGGATAAAAACGGAGCAAAACCAAACCCATCCGGTAGCGGATAAAAACGGAGCAAAACCAAACCCATCCAGTAGCGGATAAAAACGGAGCAAAACCAAACCCATCCAGTAGCGGATAAAAACGGAGCAAAACCAAACCCATCCGGTAGCGGATAAAAACGGAGCAAAACCAAACCCATCCGGTAGCGGATAAAAACGGAGCAAAACCAAACCCATCCGGTAGCGGATAAAAACTGAGCAAAACCAAACCCATCCGGTAGCGGATAAAAACGGAGCAAAACCAAACCCATCCGGTAGCGGATAAAAACGGTTATGTTATGTTTGTTATGTAGTAATTTAATTTAATGTATTTAAAACTCTATCTTAAATTTGTATGGACACGTGATCCCTAAATTTAAAAATCGTCAAATCTCTTCCGGTCTATATAGAGACTTGCGGTTTTCACCAATAAATAGAACATCTCCTAGACTATAACTATATCTTAAAATTGTATGGACACGTGATCCTTAAATTTAAAAATCGTCAAATCTCTTCCGGTCTATATAGAGACTTGCGGTTTTCACCAATAAATAGAACATCTCCTAGACTATAACTATATCTTAAAATTGTATGGACACGTGATCCTTAAGTTTAAAAATCGTCAAATGTCTTCCGGTCTATATAGAGACTTGAGGTTTTCACCAATAAATAGAACATCTCCTAGACTATAACTATATCTTAAATTTGTATGGACACGTGATCCTTAAATTTAAAAATCGTCAAATCTCTTCCGGTCTATATAGAGACTTGCGGTTTTCACCAATAAATGGAACATCTCCTAGACTATAACTATATCTTAAATTTGTATGGACACGTGATCCTTAAATTTAAAAATCGTCAAATGTCTTCCGGTCTATATAGAGACTTGAGGTTTTCACCAATAAATAGAACATCTCCTAGACTATAACTATATCTTAAATTTGTATGGATAGGTGATCCTTAAATTTAAAAATCGTCAAATCTCTTCCGGTCTATATAGAGACTTGCGGTTTTGACCAATTAATTGAACATCTCCTAGACTATAACTATATCTTAAATTTGTATGGACACGTGATCCTTAAATTTAGAAATCGTCAAATCTCTTCCGGTCTATATAGAGCCTTGCGGTTTTCACCAATTAATTGAACATCTCCTAGACTATAACTATATCTTAAATTTGTATGGACACGTGATCCTTAAATTTAAAAATCGTCAAATCTCTTCCGGTCTATATAGAGACTTGCGGTTTTCACCAATTAATAGAACATCTCCTAGACTATAACTATATCTTAAATTTGTATGGACACGTGATCCTTAAATTTAAAAATCGTCAAATCTCTTCCGGTTTGCTTAGGTTGGGTTGGGTTGGGTTTGCTTGGGGAGAAAACGAAAAACCCCTCCATTTTGTCCTATTTCTTCAGGAAATCTATTTTTCGTCGGAAAATTCCAATTCCCGAAGAGATACGACGAAATGGATGGTTTTTTCGTGTTCTCCGGCGTCAAATTGACTAGGAAACAACCCATTTTCAGGAAAATCTGAGACCAAAAATTTTGATTTTTTTACAACGGAGCAAAACCAAACCCATCCGATAGCGGATAAAAACGGAGCAAAACCAAACCCATCCGGTAGCGGATAAAAACGGAGCAAAACCAAACCCATCCAGTAGCGGATAAAAACGGAGCAAAACCAAACCCATCCAGTAGCGGATAAAAACGGAGCAAAACCAAACCCATCCGGTAGCGGATAAAAACGGAGCAAAACCAAACCCATCCGGTAGCGGATAAAAACGGAGCAAAACCAAACCCATCCGGTAGCGGATAAAAACTGAGCAAAACCAAACCCATCCGGTAGCGGATAAAAACGGAGCAAAACCAAACCCATCCGGTAGCGGATAAAAACGGTTATGTTATGTTTGTTATGTAGTAATTTAATTTAATGTATTTAAAACTCTATCTTAAATTTGTATGGACACGTGATCCCTAAATTTAAAAATCGTCAAATCTCTTCCGGTCTATATAGAGACTTGCGGTTTTCACCAATAAATAGAACATCTCCTAGACTATAACTATATCTTAAAATTGTATGGACACGTGATCCTTAAATTTAAAAATCGTCAAATCTCTTCCGGTCTATATAGAGACTTGCGGTTTTCACCAATAAATAGAACATCTCCTAGACTATAACTATATCTTAAAATTGTATGGACACGTGATCCTTAAGTTTAAAAATCGTCAAATGTCTTCCGGTCTATATAGAGACTTGAGGTTTTCACCAATAAATAGAACATCTCCTAGACTATAACTATATCTTAAATTTGTATGGACACGTGATCCTTAAATTTAAAAATCGTCAAATCTCTTCCGGTCTATATAGAGACTTGCGGTTTTCACCAATAAATGGAACATCTCCTAGACTATAACTATATCTTAAATTTGTATGGACACGTGATCCTTAAATTTAAAAATCGTCAAATGTCTTCCGGTCTATATAGAGACTTGAGGTTTTCACCAATAAATAGAACATCTCCTAGACTATAACTATATCTTAAATTTGTATGGATAGGTGATCCTTAAATTTAAAAATCGTCAAATCTCTTCCGGTCTATATAGAGACTTGCGGTTTTGACCAATTAATTGAACATCTCCTAGACTATAACTATATCTTAAATTTGTATGGACACGTGATCCTTAAATTTAGAAATCGTCAAATCTCTTCCGGTCTATATAGAGCCTTGCGGTTTTCACCAATTAATTGAACATCTCCTAGACTATAACTATATCTTAAATTTGTATGGACACGTGATCCTTAAATTTAAAAATCGTCAAATCTCTTCCGGTCTATATAGAGACTTGCGGTTTTCACCAATAAATAGAACATCTCCTAGACTATAACTATATCTTAAAATTGTATGGACACGTGATCCTTAAATTTAAAAATCGTCAAATGTCTTCCGGTCTATATAGAGACTTGCGGTTTTCACCAATAAATGGAACATCTCCTAGACTATAACTATATCTTAAATTTGTATGGACACGTGATCCTTAAATTTAAAAATCGTCAAATGTCTTCCGGTCTATATAGAGACTTACTCCCGTAGAGATACGACGAAATGGATGGTTTTTTCGTGTTCTCCGGCATCAAATTGACTAGGAAACAACCCATTTTCAGGAAAATCTGAGACCAAAAATTTTGATTTTTTTACAAGGGGGGAGTCTTCTGTATCAATATTTTTTTTTTCAAAATTTTTCAACTCTCAGATTGTCCTGAAATTGAGCTTCCTTGTCAATTTCATACCGGAGAAAACGAAAAACCCCTCCATTTTGTCCTATTTCTTCAGGAAATCTATTTTTCGTCGGAAAATTCCAATTCCCGAAGAGATACGACGAAATGGATGGTTTTTTCGTGTTCTCCGGCATCAAATTGACTAGGAAACAACCCATTTTCAGGAAAATCTGAGACCAAAAATTTTGATTTTTTTACAACGGAGCAAAACCAAACCCATCCGGTAGCGGATAAAAACGGAGCAAAACCAAACCCATCCGGTAGCGGATAAAAACGGAGCAAAACCAAACCCATCCAGTAGCGGATAAAAACGGAGCAAAACCAAACCCATCCAGTAGCGGATAAAAACGGAGCAAAACCAAACCCATCCGGTAGCGGATAAAAACGGAGCAAAACCAAACCCATCCGGTAGCGGATAAAAACGGAGCAAAACCAAACCCATCCGCTAGCGGATAAAAACGGAGCAAAACCAAACCCATCCGGTAGCGGATAAAAACGGAGCAAAACCAAACCCATCTGGTAGCGGATAAAAACGGTTATGTTATGTTTGTTATGTAGTAATTTAATTTAATGTATTTAAAAGTCTATCTTAAATTTGTATGTTTGTATCTCTTCCGGTCTATATAGAGACTTTCGGTTTTCACCAATTAATAGAACATCTCCTAGACTATAACTATATCTTAAATTTGTATGGACACGTGATCCTTAAATTTAAAAATCGTCAAATCTCTTCCGGTCTATATAGAGTCTTGCGGTTTTCACCAATTAATTGAACATCTCCTAGACTATAACTATATCTTAAATTTGTATGGACACGTGATCCTTAAATTTAAAAATCGTCAAATCTCTTCCGGTCTATATAGAGTCTTGCGGTTTTCACCAATTAATTGAACATCTCCTAGACTATAACTTACTCCCGTAGAGATACGACGAAATGGATGGTTTTTTCGTGTTCTCCGGCATCAAATTGACTAGGAAACAACCCATTTTCAGGAAAATCTGAGACCAAAAATTTTGATTTTTTTACAATGGGGGAGTCTTCTGTATCAAAATTTTTTTTTTCAAAATTTTTCAACTCTCAGATTGTCCTGAAATTGAGCTTCCTTGTCAATTTCATACCGGAGAAAACGAAAAACCCCTCCATTTTGTCCTATTCCTTCAGGAAATCTATTTTTCGTTGGAAAATTCCAATTCCCGTAGAGATACGACGAAATGGATGGTTTTTTCGTGTTCTCCGGCATCAAATTGACTAGGAAACAACCCATTTTCAGGAAAATCTGAGACCAAAAATTTTGATTTTTTTACAAGGGTATCAATATTTTTTTTTTCAAAATTTTTCAACTCTCAGATTGTCCTGAAATTGAGCTTCCTTGTCAATTTCATACCGGAGAAAACGAAAAACCCCTCCATTTTGTCCTATTTCTTCAGGAAATCTATTTTTCGTCGGAAAATTCCAATTCCCGTAGAGATACGACGAAATGGATGGTTTTTTCGTGTTCTCCGGCATCAAATTGACTAGGAAACAACCCATTTTCAGGAAAATCTGAGACCAAAAATTTTGATTTTTTTACAAGGGGGGAGTCTTCTGTATCAATATTTTTTTTTTAAAAATTTTTCAACTCTCAGATTGTCCTGAAATTGAGCTTCCTTGTCAATTTCATACCGGAGAAAACGAAAAACCCCTCCATTTTGTCCTATTTCTTCAGGAAATCTATTTTTCGTCGGAAAATTCCAATTCCCGTAGAGATACGACGAAATGGATGGTTTTTTCGTGTTCTCCGGCATCAAATTGACTAGGAAACAACCCATTTTCAGGAAAATCTGAGACCAAAAATTTTGATTTTTTTACAAGGGGGGAGTCTTCTGTATCAATATTTTTTTTTTCAAAATTTTTCAACTAAGATTGTCCTGAAATTGAGCTTCCTTGTCAATTTCATGCCGGAGAAAACGAAAAACCCCTCCATTTTGTCCTATTTCTTCAGGAAATCTATTTTTCGTCGGAAAATTCCAATTCCCGAAGAGATACGACGAAATGGATGGTTTTTTCGTGTTCTCCGGCATCAAATTGACTAGGAAACAACCCATTTTCAGGAAAATCTGAGACCAAAAATTTTGATTTTTTTACAACGGAGCAAAACCAAACCCGTCCGGTAGCGGATAAAAACGGAGCAAAACCAAACCCATCCGGTAGCGGATAAAAACGGAGCAAAACCAAACCCATCCAGTAGCGGATAAAAACGGAGCAAAACCAAACCCATCCAGTAGCGGATAAAAACGGAGCAAAACCAAACCCATCCGGTAGCGGATAAAAACGGAGCAAAACCAAACCCATCCGGTAGCGGATAAAAACGGAGCAAAACCAAACCCATCCGGTAGCGGATAAAAACGGAGCAAAACCAAACCCATCCGGTAGCGGATAAAAACGGAGCAAAACCAAACCCATCCGGTAGCGGATAAAAACGGTTATGTTATGTTTGTTATGTAGTAATTTAATTTAATGTATTTAAAACTCTATCTTAAATTTGTATGGACACGTGATCCCTAAATTTAAAAATCGTCAAATCTCTTCCGGTCTATATAGAGACTTGCGGTTTTCACCAAGAAATAGAACATCTCCTAGACTATAACTATATCTTAAATTTGTATGGACACGTGATCCTTAAATTTAAAAATCGTCAAATGTCTTCCGGTCTATATAGAGACTTGCGGTTTTCACCAATAAATAGAACATCTCCTAGACTATAACTATATCTTAAATTTGTATGGATACGTGATCCTTAAATTTAAAAATCGTCAAATCTCTTCCGGTCTATATAGAGACTTGCGGTTTTGACCAATTAATTGAACATCTCCTAGACTATAACTATATCTTAAATTTGTATGGACACGTGATCCTTAAATTTAAAAATCGTCAAATCTCTTCCGGTCTATATAGAGACTTGCGGTTTTCACCAATTAATAGAACATCTCCTAGACTATAACTATATCTTAAATTTGTATGGACACGTGATCCTTAAATTTAAAAATCGTCAAATCTCTTCCGGTCTATATAGAGTCTTGCGGTTTTCACCAATTAATTGAACATCTCCTAGACTATAACTATATCTTAAATTTGTATGGACACGTGATCCTTAAATTTAAAAATCGTCAAATCTCTTCCGGTCTATATAGAGTCTTGCGGTTTTCACCAATTAATTGAACATCTCCTAGATTATAACTATATCTTAAATTTGTATGGACACGTGATCCTTAAATTTAAAAATCGTCAAATCTCTTCCGGTCTATATAGAGACTTGCGGTTTTCACCAATTAATAGAACATCTCCTAGACTATAACTATATCTTAAATTTGTATGGACACGTGATCCTTAAATTTAAAAATCGTCAAATCTCTTCCGGTCTATATAGAGACTTGCGGTTTTCACCAATAAATAGAACATCTCCTAGACTATAACTATATCTTAAAATTGTATGGACACGTGATCCTTAAATTTAAAAATCGTCAAATGTCTTCCGGTCTATATAGAGACTTGAGGTTTTCACCAATAAATAGAACATCTCCTAGACTATAACTATATCTTAAATTTGTATGGACACGTGATCCTTAAATTTAAAAATCGTCAAATCTCTTCCGGTCTATATAGAGACTTGCGGTTTTCACCAATAAATAGAACATCTCCTAGACTATAACTATATCTTAAATTTGTATGGACACGTGATCCTTAAATTTAAAAATCGTCAAATGTCTTCCGGTCTATATAGAGACTTGAGGTTTTCACCAATAAATAGAACATCTCCTAGACTATAACTATATCTTAAATTTGTATGGATACGTGATCCTTAAATTTAAAAATCGTCAAATCTCTTCCGGTCTATATAGAGACTTGCGGTTTTGACCAATTAATTGAACATCTCCTTGACTATAACTATATCTTAAATTTGTATGGACACGTGATCCTTAAATTTAAAAATCGTCAAATCTCTTCCGGTCTATATAGAGACTTGCGGTTTTCACCAATTAATAGAACATCTCCTAGACTATAACTATATCTTAAATTTGTATGGACACGTGATCCTTAAATTTAAAAATCGTCAAATCTCTTCCGGTCTATATAGAGACTTGCGGTTTTCACCAATTAATAGAACATCTCCTAGACTATAACTATATCTTAAATTTGTATGGACACGTGATCCTTAAATTTAAAAATCGTCAAATCTCTTCCGGTCTATATAGAGACTTGCGGTTTTCACCAATAAATAGAACATCTCCTAGACTATAACTATATCTTAAAATTGTATGGACACGTGATCCTTAAATTTAAAAATCGTCAAATGTCTTCCGGTCTATATAGAGACTTACTCCCGTAGAGATACGACGAAATGGATGGTTTTTTCGTGTTCTCCGGCATCAAATTGACTAGGAAACAACCCATTTTCAGGAAAATCTGAGACCAAAAATTTTGATTTTTTTACAAGGGGGGAGTCTTCTGTATCAATATTTTTTTTTTCAAAATTTTTCAACTCTCAGATTGTCCTGAAATTGAGCTTCCTTGTCAATTTCATACCGGAGAAAACGAAAAACCCCTCCATTTTGTCCTATTCCTTCAGGAAATCTATTTTTCGTTGGAAAATTCCAATTCCCGTAGAGATACGACGAAATGGATGGTTTTTTCGTGTTCTCCGGCATCAAATTGACTAGGAAACAACCCATTTTCAGGAAAATCTGAGACCAAAAATTTTGATTTTTTTACAAGGGGGGAGTCTTCTGTATCAATATTTTTTTTTTCAAAATTTTTCAACTCTCAGATTGTCCTGAAATTGAGCTTCCTTGTCAATTTCATACCGGAGAAAACGAAAAACCCCTCCATTTTGTCCTATTTCTTCAGGAAATCTATTTTTCGTCGGAAAATTCCAATTCCCGTAGAGATACGACGAAATGGATGGTTTTTTCGTGTTCTCCGGCATCAAATTGACTAGGAAACAACCCATTTTCAGGAAAATCTGAGACCAAAAATTTTGATTTTTTTTACAAGGGGGGAGTCTTCTGTATCAATATTTTTTTTTTCAAAATTTTTCAACTCAGATTGTCCTGAAATTGAGCTTCCTTGTCAATTTCATGCCGGAGAAAACGAAAAACCCCTCCATTTTGTCCTATTTCTTCAGGAAATCTATTTTTCGTCGGAAAATTCCAATTCCCGAAGAGATACGACGAAATGGATGGTTTTTTCGTGTTCTCCGGCGTCAAATTGACTAGGAAACAACCCATTTTCAGGAAAATCTGAGACCAAAAATTTTGATTTTTTTACAACGGAGCAAAACCAAACCCATCCGATAGCGGATAAAAACGGAGCAAAGCCAAACCCATCCGGTAGCGGATAAAAACGGAGCAAAACCAAACCCATCCAGTAGCGGATAAAAACGGAGCAAAACCAAACCCATCCAGTAGCGGATAAAAACGGAGCAAAACCAAACCCATCCGGTAGCGGATAAAAACGGAGCAAAACCAAACCCATCCGGTAGCGGATAAAAACGGAGCAAAACCAAACCCATCCGGTAGCGGATAAAAACGGAGCAAAACCAAACCCATCCGGTAGCGGATAAAAACGGAGCAAAACCAAACCCATCCGGTAGCGGATAAAAACGGTTATGTTATGTTTGTTATGTAGTAATTTAATTTAATGTATTTAAAACTCTATCTTCAATTTGTATGGACACGTGATCCCTAAATTTAAAAATCGTCAAATGTCTTCCGGTCTATATAGAGACTTGAGGTTTTCACCAATAAATAGAACATCTCCTAGACTATAACTATATCTTAAATTTGTATGGATACGTGATCCTTAAATTTAAAAATCGTCAAATCTCTTCCGGTCTATATAGAGACTTGCGGTTTTGACCAATTAATTGAACATCTCCTAGACTATAACTATATCTTAAATTTGTATGGACACGTGATCCTTAAATTTAAAAATCGTCAAATCTCTTCCGGTCTATATAGAGACTTGCGGTTTTCACCAATTAATAGAACATCTCCTAGACTATAACTATATCTTAAATTTGTATGGACACGTGATCCTTAAATTTAAAAATCGTCAAATCTCTTCCGGTCTATATAGAGTCTTGCGGTTTTCACCAATTAATTGAACATCTCCTAGACTATAACTATATCTTAAATTTGTATGGACACGTGATCCTTAAATTTAAAAATCGTCAAATCTCTTCCGGTCTATATAGAGTCTTGCGGTTTTCACCAATTAATTGAACATCTCCTAGACTATAACTATATCTTAAATTTGTATGGACACGTGATCCTTAAATTTAAAAATCGTCAAATCTCTTCCGGTCTATATAGAGACTTGCGGTTTTCACCAATTAATAGAACATCTCCTAGACTATAACTATATCTTAAATTTGTATGGACACGTGATCCTTAAATTTAAAAATCGTCAAATCTCTTCCGGTCTATATAGAGACTTGCGGTTTTCACCAATAAATAGAACATCTCCTAGACTATAACTATATCTTAAAATTGTATGGACACGTGATCCTTAAATTTAAAAATCGTCAAATGTCTTCCGGTCTATATAGAGACTTGAGGTTTTCACCAATAAATAGAACATCTCCTAGACTATAACTATATCTTAAATTTGTATGGACACGTGATCCTTAAATTTAAAAATCGTCAAATCTCTTCCGGTCTATATAGAGACTTGCGGTTTTCACCAATAAATAGAACATCTCCTAGACTATAACTATATCTTAAATTTGTATGGACACGTGATCCTTAAATTTAAAAATCGTCAAATGTCTTCCGGTCTATATAGAGACTTGAGGTTTTCACCAATAAATAGAACATCTCCTAGACTATAACTATATCTTAAATTTGTATGGATACGTGATCCTTAAATTTAAAAATCGTCAAATCACTTCCGGTCTATATAGAGACTTGCGGTTTTGACCAATTAATTGAACATCTCCTTGACTATAACTATATCTTAAATTTGTATGGACACGTGATCCTTAAATTTAAAAATCGTCAAATCTCTTCCGGTCTATATAGAGACTTGCGGTTTTCACCAATTAATAGAACATCTCCTAGACTATAACTATATCTTAAATTTGTATGGACACGTGATCCTTAAATTTAAAAATCGTCAAATCTCTTCCGGTCTATATAGAGTCTTGCGGTTTTCACCAATTAATTGAACATCTCCTAGACTATAACTATATCTTAAATTTGTATGGACACGTGATCCTTAAATTTAAAAATCGTCAAATCTCTTCCGGTCTATATAGAGACTTGCGGTTTTCACCAATAAATAGAACATCTCCTAGACTATAACTATATCTTAAAATTGTATGGACACGTGATCCTTAAATTTAAAAATCGTCAAATGTCTTCCGGTCTATATAGAGACTTACTCCCGTAGAGATACGACGAAATGGATGGTTTTTTCGTGTTCTCCGGCATCAAATTGACTAGGAAACAACCCATTTTCAGGAAAATCTGAGACCAAAAATTTTGATTTTTTTACAAGGGGGGAGTCTTCTGTATCAATATTTTTTTTTTCAAAATTTTTCAACTCTCAGATTGTCCTGAAATTGAGCTTCCTTGTCAATTTCATACCGGAGAAAACGAAAAACCCCTCCATTTTGTCCTATTCCTTCAGGAAATCTATTTTTCGTTGGAAAATTCCAATTCCCGTAGAGATACGACGAAATGGATGGTTTTTTCGTCCGGCATCAAATTGACTAGGAAACAACCCATTTTCAGGAAAATCTGAGACCAAAAATTTTGATTTTTTTACAAGGGGGGAGTCTTCTGTATCAATATTTTTTTTTTCAAAATTTTTCAACTCTCAGATTGTCCTGAAATTGAGCTTCCTTGTCAATTTCATACCGGAGAAAACGAAAAACCCCTCCATTTTGTCCTATTCCTTCAGGAAATCTATTTTTCGTTGGAAAATTCCAATTCCCGTAGAGATACGACGAAATGGATGGTTTTTTCGTGTTCTCCGGCATCAAATTGACTAGGAAACAACCCATTTTCAGGAAAATCTGAGACCAAAAATTTTGATTTTTTTACAAGGGGGGAGTCTTCTGTATCAATATTTTTTTTTTCAAAATTTTTCAACTCTCAGATTGTCCTGAAATTGAGCTTCCTTGTCAATTTCATACCGGAGAAAACGAAAAACCCCTCCATTTTGTCCTATTTCTTCAGGAAATCTATTTTTCGTCGGAAAATTCCAATTCCCGTAGAGATACGACGAAATGGATGGTTTTTTCGTGTTCTCCGGCATCTAATTGACTAGGAAACAACCCATTTTCAGGAAAATCTGAGACCAAAAATTTTGATTTTTTTACAAGGGGGGAGTCTTCTGTATCAATATTTTTTTTTTCAAAATTTTTCAACTCAGATTGTCCTGAAATTGAGCTTCCTTGTCAATTTCATACCGGAGAAAACGAAAAACCCCTCCATTTTGTCCTATTCCTTCAGGAAATCTATTTTTCGTTGGAAAATTCCAATTCCCGTAGAGATACGACGAAATGGATGGTTTTTTCGTGTTCTCCGGCATCAAATTGACTAGGAAACAACCCATTTTCAGGAAAATCTGAGACCAAAAATTTTGATTTTTTTACAAGGGGGGAGTCTTCTGTATCAATATTTTTTTTTTTTCAAAATTTTTCAACTCTCAGATTGTCCTGAAATTGAGCTTCCTTGTCAATTTCATGCCGGAGAAAACGAAAAACCCCTCCATTTTGTCCTATTTCTTCAGGAAATCTATTTTTCGTCGGAAAATTCCAATTCCCGTAGAGATACGACGAAATGGATGGTTTTTTCGTGTTCTCCGGCATCAAATTGACTAGGAAACAACCCATTTTCAGGAAAATCTGAGACCAAAAATTTTGATTTTTTTTACAAGGGGGGAGTCTTCTGTATCAATATTTTTTTTTTCAAAATTTTTCAACTCTCAGATTGTCCTGAAATTGAGCTTCCTTGTCAATTTCATACCGGAGAAAACGAAAAACCCCTCCATTTTGTCCTATTCCTTCAGGAAATCTATTTTTCGTTGGAAAATTCCAATTCCCGTAGAGATACGACGAAATGGATGGTTTTTTCCTGTTCTCCGGCATCAAATTGACTAGGAAACAACCCATTTTCAGGAAAATCTGAGACCAAAAATTTTGATTTTTTTACAAGGGGGGAGTCTTCTGTATCAATATTTTTTTTTTCAAAATTTTTCAACTCTCAGATTGTCCTGAAATTGAGCTTCCTTGTCAATTTCATGCCAGAGAAAACGAAAAACCCCTCCATTTTGTCCTATTTCTTCAGGAAATCTATTTTTCGTCGGAAAATTCCAATTCCCGAAGAGATACGACGAAATGGATGGTTTTTTCGTGTTCTCCGGCATCAAATTGACTAGGAAACAACCCATTTTCAGGAAAATCTGAGACCAAAAATTTTGATTTTTTTACAAGGGGGGAGTCTTCTGTATCAATATTTTTTTTTTCAAAATTTTTCAACTCTCAGATTGTCCTGAAATTGAGCTTCCTTGTCAATTTCATACCGGAGAAAACGAAAAACCCCTCCATTTTGTCCTATTTCTTCAGGAAATCTATTTTTCGTCGGAAAATTCCAATTCCCGTAGAGATACGACGAAATGGATGGTTTTTTCGTGTTGTGTGTTGTTTTGTATGGACACGTGATCCTTAAATTTAAAAATCGTCAAATCTCTTCCGGTCTATATAGAGACTTGCGGTTTTCACCAATAAATAGAACATCTCCTAGACTATAACTATATCTTAAATTTGTATGGACACGTGATCCTTAAATTTAAAAATCGTCAAATGTCTTCCGGTCTATATAGAGACTTGAGGTTTTCACCAATAAATAGAACATCTCCTAGACTATAACTATATCTTAAATTTGTATGGACACGTGATCCTTAAATTTAAAAATCGTCAAATGTCTTCCGGTCTATATAGAGACTTGAGGTTTTCACCAATAAATAGAACATCTCCTAGACTATAACTATATCTTAAATTTGTATGGACACGTGATCCTTAAATTTAAAAATCGTCAAATCTCTTCCGGTCTATATAGAGTCTTGCGGTTTTCACCAATTAATTGAACATCTCCTAGACTATAACTATATCTTAAATTTGTATGGACACGTGATCCTTAAATTTAAAAATCGTCAAATCTCTTCCGGTCTATATAGAGTCTAGCGGTTTTCACCAATTAATTGAACATCTCCTAGACTATAACTATATCTTAAATTTGTATGGACACGTGATCCTTAAATTTAAAAATCGTCAAATCTCTTCCGGTCTATATAGAGACTTGCGGTTTTCACCAATTAATAGAACATCTCCTAGACTATAACTATATCTTAAATTTGTATGGACACGTGATCCTTAAATTTAAAAATCGTCAAATCTCTTCCGGTCTATATAGAGACTTGCGGTTTTCACCAATAAATAGAACATCTCCTAGACTATAACTATATCTTAAAATTGTATGGACACGTGATCCTTAAATTTAAAAATCGTCAAATGTCTTCCGGTCTATATAGAGACTTGAGGTTTTCACCAATAAATAGAACATCTCCTAGACTATAACTATATCTTAAATTTGTATGGACACGTGATCCTTAAATTTAAAAATCGTCAAATCTCTTCCGGTCTATATAGAGACTTGCGGTTTTCACCAATTAATAGAACATCTCCTAGACTATAACTATATCTTAAATTTGTATGGACACGTGATCCTTAAATTTAAAAATCGTCAAATCTTACTCTCTATATCATCGAAATCAAGTGCTCTTATGAACTATTTTAAGTCTGCTATGCTGTTTATATGTGTGAATATTTTCTCTATACTTATAGTCGTTTTAAAAGAGGTAAGGACAAAAATATTATTTGAGATTATTTTTAAAAGTGTACCTTATTAGAGGTTGTTTTCAGCGCTTTTTTTAATATTGTTGTGGCTCAGTTGGTATAAACAACCAAAAGGCGTATAATTAATCAAATGAATTAAAATTTGATTTTGTACTTTGCCTTTTGAACCGCGGCTCTTAAGAACTCGACACGTCTGTCGAATTTTTGAAACGCGAGGTTTTATATCGATTTATTTAATGAATTGCATGTCTTTCGCACATGTCTATCATGGAAAGTCATTTGGTATTTATAGTAAATAACTGAGCAACAAAGAAATTAAACATGGGCACTGAATACTGCTCTTAATTACGGTACAGGACTTCGGATTTCTCTCACATAAATAAGAGAAAAAATTGAGTTTCGAGAGATAACAAAGACTCAAAAATAAAAAATATATAAATAAGGTCATTATAATCTTACAAATTTTTCAAAAACACCGTTTTTGTCGTCATTTCTTCAAAAAATTACCGTACATTATCATATTTTCACATTAGAGAACTAGATATCATTTTTTTGACATGTGGTCAAAGTCAGATAAATCTTATATGTGAAATCCTGTACCATAATTAATTAACACCCTGTATAGGAATGTCAGAAAATGTAAAAGCTGTAAAATAATATATGATATAGCGAAGAACTTACAAATACAGGGTTATTTTTTTAAAACCCAACAGAGGCTAACTTTTTTATTTAAAGAGATGACCTATAGTTTCAAAAGGGAAATTTTAGAGAATTTCCCAACTAAGAAAAATAGGAAAACAAATTTTCTCCAGCGTTGCCAGTTTGTAAGTTAATGCAGAAAAACATATTTTCTTAAATGGAAACAGTGCATTAAAAAAAAATTGATACATTTCGTGATGCTAAAAATCACAAAGAGTACAAATTTTTGATTAGAATATCCGTTTACTGTTATTGGCGTAATGGCCAAATTTAAAATGCGATTTTAAAAATAACTTTTTTATATATTTCTTAGGTTAAAAACAAAATAGCTGTAAATAAAAAAAAATCTACAAAGGCTCTAAAAATATCTAAAAAATTAAAATTTATTTAGTTTTAATAATAATTATTACATTAACTCGCCATATGGATTTAATTAAAATTTAAACGCCAGTAGCTTGTAAACTGCTATTCTAATAAAAAAATTTTACTTTTTGTGATTTTTTAGAATCACGGGATGTATCAAAATTTGTCAAAAAAATGCATTGTTGCCATTTAGGAAAATATGTTTTTCTGAAATAACTTACAAACTGGCAACACTGGGGAAAAATAATTTTTCCAATAACAATTATTTTTATCGCATTTTCCTTAGTTGGACTATTCTCTAAAATTTCCCTTTTGGAACTATAGGTCTATCTCTTTAAATAAGTAAGTTACCCTACGTCAGGTTTTAAAGAAATAACCCTCTATGTAACATTACATGTGTATAAGTTTTCAACCTTTTAAAAGTTCTGCCGTAAAAGAGATTGTAAAAATAAGGATTTTTCATTCGTTTTTGAGTTTTTGTACAAAAATGTTTAAAAAAATATTAAGAATGGAAGCTAATTACCGCTTTCAGGTGTCCTGAAAAAATCAGGTCTGTTTTCTAGCTCCATTGGAGAAGAAAGACTAATAAAAGTTTGTATGCCCTTAGTATTTAGTAGTGTATATTAATAATACTTTGTTCCTACTTCTTTTAACAATTTTACCTTATTACTATTGTTTTAAAGATATTTATATAGTCTATATATAAAATTATTTCTATGGAATTTTTGATAATAAACCTGCAACAATACAGCTTTAAGAAAACGTACTTAAAATGTAAACCTTCCTAAGAATTATTCAATAATCTGTATAAATTATGTAAAGTCGAAATCTCCGACATTTTCTAATTTTAAATATATTATTTGCTTCGTTATTAATTCTAATAAAAACTAAGACCTAAAAGTGGCATTTCTTGAAGAAATTCTTGCCGAGAGCATCAGCTCCTATTATTGCTATTTTGTTTTTTAACCTGGTTGCCCAGTTGTTTACTACAACAAACCAATGACTTTCCGATATAGACACATAAAGAAGTATAATTTATTAAAAAAAATCAAAAGTACAAAGCGAAATTTTGATCTGTATTTTTATGTATCTACACAACACCCACTTAAAGACAAAACCAATGTGCCAATTTTAAAAATATCTGTGACGTCAGCAGCCATAGGCCAACTATGAGGAAAACCAATTCGGTGTAGATCAACGTAGTAAGTAGTACGTTGGTCTACACCGAATTGGTTTTCTTCATAACAAAAACTGGGCAATAACAGTGTTAAAGAAACCAAAATAGAACGAATGGGAGCTAATTTCTGCTCTTAAAGTTCAAATTTTGACCAGGTTCTATTCTTTTAAAGATTATTTAAAAAATTGATTGGGTTTGATTGGGTCACCATAATCTTTAAATAAAAATTGCCATTTTTAATGAATTTTGACATTTCACCTTGAACTCTCGACAAAGGCGGCAATGATTTTGTTTCCATGGCCGACTACTCCATAAATTAGACATTATGTCAAAATACGAATTGTGCATGGACGGTCACATGAAAAGGGGCCTCTTTGAAAGATGGAATTAGTACTAGCTGGTAATAAATAAATATCCAAGAGACCCTTATGTATTCATATAATCCTGATTAATCCAGTAATTTTTGAATATAAATAATATAAATCCGGTCTTAATTCGATCTTTAGAATACCAACACAGTGAACCCTTTTCATGTAAATGTCCACAATTTTGGTATTGCATTACATAATAGTGGGCCATGGAAACAAAATCATTGCTGCTTTGATCGAGATTAGTAGTTAGTAAAAGTGAAGTGTCAGAATTTATTAAAAATTGTGCTTTTTATTTAAAGGTTATAAAGAGTGTAGTGGTGTTTTATGGTTTAAAAGCGGATATTATGGATTTTTTGGAACATCTAATTTTAGTTTCAAAACCAAGTTATTCCTTAAACTGGTCGATTTCTTTTAATACCTTGAAAGAATCTCGACCCCTATCCGAAGATGTAATTAAAGCTTTCTGGAGAAAAGGTCACTTTTTGGGGCTACTAACCATTATGGGGCTCACATGCCTCCACTATCTTGTTCAGGTAAGATATAATTTCACAATGTTTTCGGTTTTCACGATCCTAGAAAGGGGGTAAAGGTCATTCCCCAAGGAACCATTACAGCCAGTAAAATTTTTTCCCCGAATTTTTTCCGAAATTCTTCCGTTTTACCAATTTTGAGCCTAGCGTACTTCCATAAAGTACCTAGGTATCCAAAAATCTTCTAGAGCTCTTGTCCCCTTTGCTTCTTCTTGTAGGATTGCACAAAAGTCCTTCGTTTTGCGACGCTGAAAACGTAGCAAATAATATATTAGAAATTAGTAAATGTCCGTACTTTCCACTTTATGGGACTCTTAAATATATTTCTATAGTAAACCGTTTGTAAAGAGACAACCGATATTAATATTTTTGTAAATTTTTAGCCGTAATATTATTTTTCGCCGAATATTTTTGTATCTCTCTGTATTATATCGTAAATACTATCGTGACTGACAATATTAAATTAAACGCAAGTGATATATATCGATAATTAATCATAAAATTGTTCATGTTTATAAATATTTTTTCATTATTTCTTGTAAATATTCATATTAATGTTATTTTTATTGTTAATATTTTAAACCTACACCGTTCCTGACGGCTCTTGAATGGAGTTTTTTTCTATATTCCAATTCAGCGGCAAAATTTTAGGGAAAAAGTTGCGTTCTTGGGGGGTTTTTAATTAATTATTTAATATTTTGTTTCAAACATTGCCTCCAAGATTTCACCAAAGGTTAAACATTTTTAACTTTAAAATTCAGAATATTTCTCAATTTTTTACATAATTCTGAGCGGCTGCAAAAGGTTGCTGATGCCTGCTTTTGCAGTTACTTACTATGGTTTTATAAGTTCACCATCGTTAAGGATAAGGTATTAAGTGTAATAATAGAAAAGTACCATTTATTTCTGAACAGCCAGATGCGTACCATTCTGCCACTATAAATAGACAAAATAGAAGCAATTTTTACCCAATCACATATTTTTCTAAATGTACTAGGCAAATAGATATAATAATATAGAAAATAAATAGAACTTTACTGTTCAGCTACGTCTGCTGCAAATTGCTGCTACGTTGTAACATTTTTTTTTAAATTTTGAATTTTGAAAAAATATCAGTGCAAAACACCAAATACCTGGAACGTCGTTTGTTGACGCGGCAACCACGGTACTTTTACTGCGGCTAGTGACATCAGCAAGAGGATTGTCTAAAGACTACTAAAGATAAAATGCTTTATGGTCCGGGAGATACTATGTTCAAGCAGTTTTCATCAATATCTGCCATGTTACTAGATTTTTTTAAACCAACAGTTTTATCTAAAAAACTGATTTTGGACTGGAATATAGAGAAAAATCGTTACATAAAATAAAATGAAAGAAGTCTGAAAAAAGGGCATCAATTTTTTTATTTTAAGGGTGCTAATTATATTTATTTTGGTAATTTGGTATTTTGTTTTTAAACTTGTTGATAGTAAAAAAGGAAGTCTAGATACATAATTAAGAGATTCTCACCAAAGGTTACGAAATAAGTTTTTATTAGTAAAATAGGTTAAACATTTTTGTAGGTACGAACATATTTGAAAGAGTTTCGATTTGAATCCTCTTTTTTGCACTTTATATTGATTTCATAGGAATATTTCCATTCTTATGATTTGAAGGGTGCGTTTTCATATCGGAAATTAGTTGTAGAAAAAAATATTCTGGAATGCTCGTTGTGACTTGACTAAGTTTAACCCAATGGTCTTTCCACTTAACTTAAAACAAAATGGTAAAATCAAGGTTTCTTTTCAAACTATTGATTTAGGACTTTAATTTTGGCCTTAAATTACTTAGCCCAGTTTCACCAAATGAAAAAAAAAATGTAATTGGGAAGACCTTCTGGTTAAACTTAGTCAGGCACCCCGTGAGTTTCTGAAAACTGAAAACTTTTACGGTCAGATTCACTGTTGCTAAGGCCGTCTAATTTGACAGTTTAGGATTTAAATCGACAAGTGTAAAAATAAGACAACTAGTTTTGTACTATAAATTTATTTCTAGTTTTTTTGCAAGTTTATAAAGACCAGAGAAATGTAATTGTGAATTTTTCACAATAATAGAACTAAATTCATTTTAGCACTAGTTCTAAAATAAAGTCATTTGCAAACCAAACAAATTGCAGAATTAATAGCATACGTTTTTAATGGCGATTTAGTGGCAAGACAAGAACTGGTCCAAAGCTAACTGTTCAACTAGAAGATTAAATTGGCACCAGTCTTAAACTCGTTTACTGAATCTCGGGGTTAAATAAACCCTGTATTTTAATAAACAATATATGTCGTTTTTCGAAAACCGCAACCCTCTATTTTTACTATTAAGGGACAATGTCCCCAGAGAGGTGTCTGTCTGGGCGATACCTTACAAAACCATCGACAATAACCCTTTTGATAGCCATATCTAGACCTCTTAATTAATTATACACCAAAAATGAAATTGTTACAAATTTAATAATTATAATTGTTATAAATAACTAAATTGTTAATTGATATGACATGTTGATAATTTTTCTATAAGCAATATCTTTAAGATACTACTTTAAGAATTAAAAAATAATATATATTTTTTAAATTATCAAAAGTTCCATGCCAAGATTAATTTGTGTGCTACAGATTTAACAACGAATGTATATAAATGTGTATAAATATATAACATGCATTTTTGAAACTAATAATGATGTATTGTTAGTATTTTTACAAATATATTGAACATAAATACAAGAAAGATAGTTTTTGTTTTATTTTATTCAATTTGCATAATGTTGCAGCCTCTTTGGGACTCTTCGAGGGGTTTTACTTTAAAGAGAGCATCCCATTTCTGTCAGCAGGGACGTATTTCTAAATTTTGCGCCCTGGACGAATAGTTATTTATTACTCTTAGAATTAGACATTACAACTTACGAATATGATCAAAAATATATATTTAATTTTTTAGACCTATTTAATTTAATATTTACAAAGTATGTGTGACAAACTCGTATTAAATGTTATTGAGAAGGATATTCATGGAACTGAAAACACAGAATATACGCCTACTACGACACCCAAACCAACAACATCTTATGGCCGACGTAAAAAGAGCTTCACTGCGCATTTTGCACATGTCCATATAAGGTCCATAAATGGTATCCAGAAGGACGTCCAGGAATGAGTCATTTGTATAGTTTACTGGATATCCATAAACTGTCGGCTGGACAAATTCGGGATATCCTATGGACGTCCGATATGTTCAGTTAAGGATATCCACTGGCTATCCAGTGGACTACCCAAGCAAACCCAAAGGGTGTGCTATTTGGGCATGGATAAAATAATTTCTGACAATTGTCTATTCCAATGGACATCCTTAAGGGACAGCCTATGGATGTTGTGCTAGAGGATATTCAGTGGCCGTTCTAAAGGGACATCCCGCGGATGTAATAATTTGTGACATTTGTATCAAATGGACCAAACATGAACTAAATTTGGACATCCTCTGGACGTGTTTTTGACAATTTCCTTCCATAGGATGTATATAAGATGTCAATGTGCTGTTTGGGTTTGCAACTTCCGCTAGCCAAGGGTACGTTAGCAACAATAATAATTAACACATCTCCATGATACAAATAAAAGAAGATATGACACCCGCAGGTAGGCGTGGCCATGAACGTCACGCTGTGAGTAATTCCGCCATATTTTATAAACTAAACACATCTTTGTTAAGATCGCGTTGTGTTTTAAAGTTATTTTTTAATGTTTTTATATCACTTTTAAGAGTTTAAAAGTGAAAATGAGGTGTGTTGTGCAAGGTTGTGATGTGTACAATCAATGCAAGGGCTTTATGCCCGATACTAAAGTGTTTAGCTCCCCCAAAGACAAAGAAACACAAAGTGTTTGGAAGCGTCTGTGCAAACGAGAAGATAAATTTAATGTGAAAAATGCTAGAATCTGTTCTAGACATTTTAACAAAAGTGATTATGAAGATAATTTAAAGCATGAATTATGTCATGTCATGAATGTCAAATGTGTTTAATGCTTTTACAAACCTGCTTCAATATAAAAGTTTACTGTACAAACAATAAAATTGCTAAAAATCTCCACGGTAACGAATCAACAGACTTTAATCGAGAAAATACGACAAAGAGACTGAAAAAAAGAGGCTATTTTCTTTAAAAAAATTCTTGTTTTACCTAATTTCATTAATTTAGGTATTTTTGTCTTATTTAAGTAGAATAATTTTTGGCATTTTAAGACTTTTTTAAATTTGCAAAACCAAAGAATACAAAAAAAGATTACAATAATTTTTGATAGTTTACTATTTAAAGTGTAAAAAACCAAAAGAAAAAACTACCCTAAAAACATGTTTCCGTCATAAACATACAGATCTTATTCACCGCAAAAAATATTTGACAAATGATAGGAACCAACAAAATTCCTATTTATAACATATTTTCAGAAGACTCCGTAGGAAAGTATATATGTATATTTTAATAAGAATATGCCTCTAAATAAAAATTATTATCTTGATTATTAGGCATAGTTTTATTTTAAAAAATTATTTAAATTTTCTTTTCACGTAAATAAATACATAGAACGCAATTGGCAGGCAATTTACCAATATCTATTATTTTAAATTAATTTGTGCCTTTATTTACATGATTATTTAAGGTCATATACTTTAAAATTTGTATTATGAGCAGGAGGCAAAGGATATTGCCAATAGAATTTATACAAAATCGCCTACAGCTAACTTAAACTCTATATTACGCGTTATAAATTTCAAAAACAACTCACAGCGGGACGTCATGCGCGAACCCGGAGAATTCGACACGGTTAGGTATCATATCTTCCTTTTGACTCTTCTCGAAAACATGCTCGGTGTTCCATGTCCCCCTTAATTCTTTTTCTATGGTCCCATGAGGCGATTTTAAATCAGTGACATACTCATGACTACGTCACCTTATTTGGCAACGTTGCTCCATATCCTCAATGTTTAACCTATAAAATCAAAGTATTAAGATTAAATGAGACAGTGTTGCCCAATGGTCTGACTTGGTCACTGATTAAAAATGGCTATGGCAAACCGCCATGATACAATAAAAGAAAGGTATGATACCAAACCGTGTCAAATTCGTCCAGGTTCGCGCATGACGTCACGCAGTGATTTATTTTTGAAATTTATAACCCGCAATATAGAGTTTACGTTAGATAAAGGCGATTTTATATAAATTCTATTGGCAATATACTTTGCCTCCTGCTTATAATACAAATTTTATAGTATATGATTTAAAATAATCATATAAATAAAGGGATAAATATATACACTGATTAATTGATTGTCCACATCACAACCATACACAGCACATCTCATTTTTAATTTTAAACTCCCAAAAGTAATATAAAAACGTCAAAAAAAATAGTTGAAAACACAACGCGATCTTAAAAAAGACGTGTTTCGTTTACAAAATATCGCGGAATTGATCACGACGTGACGTAAATGGCCACGCCTACCTGCGCAGTATCATTAGTAATATTCCTTTCAGGTGTCTGACGCCCCGGAGTCACTCGACACCGTTCTGTGCTGGGATTCCCTTTCACTCGATACGACAGCTATCGTAACGCTTTCGATACTCGATAGTCAAAGCGATATCGACCAATTCGATATTCTCATTCGATGTCGTTTATGCCATCGCTTTATTCGATATTGGAAACCGTAGTATTCGTAGCACGCATGCGTAGTGAATTATAACCCAAGATTATTTTGTTGCAAAATTTTAAAATTTATAATTTATTTGATTTTCTTCTATGGTTGTGTGGCGTGTGGTCCTGATTGTATTCATTTTTTGCCTGCTTGTTTTCATCTAAAAAATGCTTCCAATTCTCGATATTGTTTTGAGGGGAAGAAATATTGAATCAAACATCAATTATTACAAATTACTTTTTTTAAGGCTTGCAAACACTGTGCCTCAAGCCCCTTTTTAACATATTATGTAATTGCATTACTTTATAAGTGATTGAAAAATGAACTATGAACTTGCAAGCCCTTCGAAAAGACTTAAAGCCCTACTAAAATGGTTTAAGCACTTTCAATGTTCGTAAACTCTCTAGAGAGCTTGCGAGCTCATTTTCAAGCTTCAATTACCAAGCCTCAATTACATATGGGCTTGAAGCCAAGTGTTTGCAAGCCCTAAAATAATTGGTAATTGCAAGCCCTTTAAATTAACAATGAGTGCTTTACCCAGCTCTGCCCGCCACTATAAAATAATTATTTTAAAAAATCGTATTATGCAGTAGTAAAATAAGAAAAAAAAAATTAAACATCCCATTTATTTTCATATAAAAACATGCTGACATATACTCTATTAGGATGTTCCAATGAGCTTCCTGTACTTTAAAAGCCCTAGAAACAAAATAGTTTTTTGTTTCATCCAAACTTAAAAAATCAGTTGAAAGAAGGATCAAAATCAAAATCAAATCATATTTAATGTCAAAAAATACAAAAGTACTTACACGCGTCAAAAGAAAAATATACATATGTATTATACAGGGTGACGCGGATCTAAATGAACATACTTCAACACAAGACAAAGAATACCTTGGGGGTTCTTAATCACCCATCTTTGATAGTTCAATTGTCGATAGTTAATAAGATACAGGGTGTTTTATGAACTTCAGCAATTTTTTGTTCTTGTCATATTTTTTAATGCACTCCGTATAAAATTTTCATATTGGGTCAACATCTGTAACCTATCTGTCGCTTAAAATTGCAGTATCAGAAAATTTTAAATTCCAGGCCCGTATTAAAAAAAGTTGACATTTTCAATTTTTACATTTTTAACACCCTGTATATCAATTTTTTCAAAATATTATTTTTTTATTGGAAAGAGCATAAAGAATTGACCCTAACGGCATAATTTTCAAAGTTCCCGCACCCATCACTTGATTAGAATAAATGGTTGTTTTGTAAAAAATTTCAAAATGGTGCATATTTGGAAATTAGAAATTAAGAAAATAACAATAAAAAAGCAAAAACTGCTTTCGAAGTAAAAAAATAAATGTACTAAACGTTTAATAGTTTTAACGAGACTAAATTTTAGGGAACAACACAACAACAAATAACAAAGTAATAATAATAATAACAAAACTGCAAGTTAAAATCGACTGCTTAAAATCTAATACATAGAAAAAGTTTTAGCAAGAATTAATTTTAAGAGCACTTTAGCAGAACACTGTTATTTAAGAAGCTGTTCAAAATGCCCTCCATTGGCTTGTTCACATCTTCGTCTTCTGATGTTTAAATTTGACACTGCTTTTCTAATTGCGTCTGGGTTATTTTTTATTTCCTGAAAAGCATTAATAATTCGTTGCAAAAGCTGCTCCCGCGTGTTGATTTCTTCTGAATAAACCAAATTTTTCATTTCCCCCAGAAAAAAAAGTCCATAGGATTAAAGTCCGGCGACCTGGCTGGCCATAAATGGGGCCCTCCACGGCCTATCCATCTGTTAGGAAACGTAATATTTAAAAATTCAGATACAACCCTTGCAAAATGTGGTGGGGCCCCATCATGTTGAAAAAAGAGCCCTCTCACGTTAGCATTTTCATTCTGCATAAGTCCTGGCAAAATGTTTTGTAAAAAATTTAAATATTGATTTCCATCTAATCTTTCAGCAAAAAAGTGCGGCCCAATTAATTTATTATTTATTATACCTGCCCAAACGTTTATGGAAAATTTGTGCTGCGAATGCGATTGTCTGATGGCATGTGGATTTTCTAACGACCATACATGGGAATTCCTTGAATTATTTACACCATCTCTGGTAAATTGTGCTTCATCGGTCCAGAGGATTCGATAAAGACTCCTTTGGTGTCTACTGAGCCACTGGCAAAAGAGTAACCGGTTTGCATAATCGCCAGGTTCCAATCTTTGAACTTCTTGAACATGAAACGGATGCAAGCCTTCCTTTTGCAGTGTTACATTAACTCTTTTTTGCGGGATTCCTAGACGTGTCGCAATTTTTCGAGTAGATGTTTTGGGATTATCTTCAACAAGATTTAAGATATCTTCGGTAATTATTGATATTACTGTAAACAGCGAATTTTTTCATGAAATTTTGCACAGACCCTAATTTTGGGTCGTAGAACACGAATCCGAAGTCAGCTTTTGGCGGTCTCGTATGGTTTTTCCAAAAAAAAATTGTTTTTGGAAAACTTTTAGGTTAACTTTTAGGTTACCTTTTTGTTATAGATTCCTTTAAGTTTCGACACTTTCACTTCAACATATCTGTAAACTTATAATTTTTATTAGTTTTCGTCACACAAAACACCACATTTAGGCAAAAATAGCTAAGAAAATTGCTGTTTTCTATAGAAAATTCCATTTTATTGCTGTAGACGTCATTATTTTGCCAGCTGTCAATTTTCCGGCGTTGCCACGTTTACAAAACATTTTTCTCGCAAATTTTAACAATTTCCGGCCATAAATAAATCCAAAAAAAGAGATGGCAATATGAGAGTAAAATAAGACAGATAGCATTTTATTTTCCCTAAAAGGGCAAAAAGATGACCCCAACCAACACCCTGGGGCACCGATCCCTCTTCGCCTGCGAGGAAAGAGACTGGTCAGGGCCCCTAACCAGGTGCTAACCCTGCTCCGACCTTAGGGTGCCCTCCGATCCACCGTTACACCACCGTTATATCGAAAATATTAGATCTGTCACCTAATTCACCGACTTAGAAAAGTTTTTGATACGAACGGTGGATCGGAGGGCACCCTAAGGTCGGAACAGGGTTAGCACCTGGTTAGGGGCCCTGACCAGTCTCTTTGCTCGCAGGCGAAGAGGGATCGGTGCCCCAGGGTGTTGGTTGGGGTCATCTTTTTGCCCTTTTGGTTAAATTTGGTTCATTTTCGCATTTTCCCGCCAACTTTTTATTATTCCTAATTTACAACTTTGTCTTGAAAAATAAGTAAACCTGGCAACGCCGGACATTTGACAGCTGGGAACGTAATGGCATCTACTACCAAATACAATGGAATTTTATATAGGAAAAAGCAATTTTCTTAACTATTTTTGGCTAAATGTGGTGTTTTGTGTGACGAAATAAAATAAAAATTATAAGTTTACAGATATGTTTAAGTGAAAGTGTCGAAACTTAAAGGAATCTATAAAAAAAGGTAACCTAAAAGTTAAAAAAATTTTTTGCGGAAAAACCATTCGAGACCGCCAAAAACTGACTTCGGATTCGTGTTCTACGACCCAAAATTAGGGTCTGTGCAAAATTTCATGAAAAAATTCGCTGTTTACAGTAATATCAATAATTACCATATCTTCTTCCTCCTGAACTGGATGTCGTATTGGTTGATCAATATTATTGTCGGTGGGAAAATGTCCATGTTCTCCAGCAAATAAAAATACATTTGCAAATGTTTTGTGATATGGACATCTTCTACCCGGAAATCGCCTACGATATTCCCGAACAGCAGCTCTTCCATTACCGTTACAAAAACCGTATACAAAAATAATGTCGACATATTCGGCATTTGAAAATTGGTAAGGCATCTTCAACAGAAAATTGCAATAATTGTTAACCGAATACTAACAAAGGTCAGACAACTGTCACATATCTGATAGTGACTTGAATTGTTGCTATGGAACAGTAACTCGATAGTCTTTGGTTTGTTTTTAAATGAGGCAAAGCCTACTTCACAAAGTTTGAAATTTCTGACTGTAATTTACGATTTTTTGTCGATGTCTAAAAAGCAATCATTATCTTGCAGTTTTGTTATTATTATTATTACTTTGTTATTTGTTGTTGTGTTGTTCCCTAAAATTTAGTCTCGTTAAAACTATTAAACGTTTAGTACATTTATTTTTTTACTTCGGAAGCAGTTTTTGCTTTTTTATTGTTATTTTCTTAATTTCTAATTTCCAAATATGCACCATTTTGAAATTTTTTACAAAACAACCATTTATTCTAATCAAGTGATGGGTGCGGGAACTTTGAAAATTATGCCGTTAGGGTCAATTCTTTATGCTCTTTCCAATAAAAAAATAATATTTTGAAAACATTGATATACAGGGTGTTAAAAATGTAAAAATTGAAAATGTCAACTTTTTTTAATACGGGCCTGGAATTTAAAATTTTCTGATACTGCAATTTTAAGCGACAGATAGGTTACAGATGTTGACCCAATATGAAAATTTTATACGGAGTGCATTAAAAAATATGACAAGAACAAAAAATTGCTGAAGTTCATAAAACACCCTGTATCTTATTAACTATCGACAATTGAACTATCAAAGATGGGTGATTAAGAACCCCCAAGGTATTCTTTGTCTTGTGTTGAAGTATGTTCATTTAGATCCGCGTCACCCTGTATATATAATATACCTATACAGACAGCTTGTTTACAATGATACAATCGTCACATATTAAAAATTACACTACATATATAAAATCTATAAAACACTAAAACTACAAAACATTGAAGTCAAAATTTTCTATTAAAATTTGTTTTATTTTACCCCTAAAATTATTTTCAGGCAGTTGTTTGATACTTTCTGGCAAATGGTTAAAAAAGTTTATTCCCAAATATCTTGGGCCATTTCGACACCTCTCCAGGCGGGAATGTTCTGGTATTGTTATTTTTATTTCTGGTGTCGTATCTGTGGACTTCACCATGCACTTTGTACGTTCCCCTGTTGGATTTAACATATGTCAGGCTATACAGGATGTACTGGTATGGGAAAGTCAAGATGCCAAGGGCAGCAAAGGCCTGTCTACAGTCCTCCCTGAATCACAAACCGCACAGTCTTCCTCTGGAGGCCAAAAACATGCTTTGACCTGGGTACGTGACCCCAAGCCAACAGAGCATAAGACATTATTGAGTGGAATAAAGCAAAATAAGCAGTTCTAAGTACGGGAACACTAACACGCTCGCTAAGACGCCTCAATGCAAACAGACCGCTTCCAAGCTTCTTGGCAATCTGCTCAATCTGGGTATGCCACTTAAGTTCCTGATCGATCATCACACCCAAGAATGCTACGTGCGATGCTCCATCATTAACATCACCCATGTTTCTTAGTGAAAACACTAACTGATGTGTCTTTGCCTGATTCAGAAGGCTTCAGGATCATTTCTGAACAGTGTGTTTATTGTTTTGTTATCCAAAATGTATCAACTTGACTACAACATTAGTATCCGATTTTAACTGGAAAAGTCTAAAATGTCTTTTTTTAAATAAATTCATTTTATATATGTATTGGTGTAGTAACATGTTTCACATAATATGTGAAATTAAACAAAAAAAAAACAACTTGCAACACACATAAACAAATAATTCTAACCTAAAAATCACTGTCATCTCGAAATCGACCGAAACGGGATCTCTAGAGGTACCGAAAGACTCGATATCGTTTTAGACGATCCGCGATCAGCTGAAAACAAACGGGAATCGGTTTTTTGCGCCAAATAGAATATTTCGATATCGAATAGCATTCTGGAATCCCAGCGCAGTTGCCCAATGGATTTCGACATAATGCGGGTTCGGCAACTCATCAGCAAGCGTTTAGATGACACTATCTAGATATGGTCACGTGGATTACTACCAATCATTTGATAAGTAACCACGTGACCAGCTGCCATTAGTGTCATCTAAACGCTCGCTGATGAATATCCGAACCCGCCTATTGATTAAAAATTGCGTTCGGTAAATGCCGCGATCGTCGGAGTGCTCTGTCGATCAGCTGTTACACATCTGCCGTCTGTCTGATCTCGTCCGCGAGGATTAACCGAACACGACTATTAGGTACCTCTCTTTAACAAATTTTCCCTAGAAGTTATCCAAGCATGCGCATTGCCGACAACTCGTTTTTCAAAGCTGTTTAGTACAAATATCGCTTTCCCGGTCAATTCTTTTTCCCTTTTTCCTTTATTTTCGCATTCGTAATTTCAAGTTTGAATTTTAAATGACCTAAAGTTTAAAAAAATCTTCTAGTTGATCAGTTAGGTTTTGACAAGTCAGGTGCGTTATTCGCTTATTTTTGCTTGTTGCTTGGTTTTCGAATGATTGATATCTTGGAATTTGTTGCTGAAATGAATTTAGTTCTAGTTTTGTGAAGAATAGGTACATACATGCCTAAATTTCCTTTCCCTTTATAAATAAGCAAAAAATTCGAAAATAAATTCATAGCACAAAACTTTGCTGTTTTTATTCCTCACTTGTCAATTTAAATACTTTATTGTCAGTTTAGTGTATTTAGATTGAAATTAATTATTTTTGATAACAGCAGTGGCACTCTGTAAGAAAAATAGCGATAGCGACCGGTGTCTCTTCGAAACATACCGAACGTGATACATAAGTAAGAATTTGCAAAGAGACCCCGATCGCTTTCGCTATTTTTCATACAGAGTACCACTGCAGATCACATAACCAACTACCTCCAGCGGTTTGCCATGATACAAATAAAAGATGATAATTATGATACCGCGCAGGTAGGCGTGGCCATTTACGTCACGTCGTGATCAATTCCGCGATATTTTGTAAACGAAACACGTCTTTTTTAAGATCGCGTTGTGTTTTCAACTATTTTTTTTTTGACGTTTTTATATTACTTTTGGGAGTTTAAAATTAAAAATGAGATGTGCTGTGTATGGTTGTGATGTGGACAATCAATTAACCAGTGTATGTATTTATGTATTTATTGCCAATAGAATTTATATAAAATCGCCTTTAACTAACGTAAACTCTATATTGCGCGTTATAAATTTCAAAAATAAATCACTGCGTGACGTCATGCGCGAACCTGGACGAATTTGACACGGTTTGGTATCATACCTTTCTTTTATTGTATCATGGCGGTTTGCCATGGAACCATGTAGAAAACGAATTAAGGGGGACATGGAACACCGAGCATGTTTTCGAGAAGAGTCAAAACACGATTTCAGATGGCTTTGGTCACGGTTGCGGTTGACATTTAAACAATGGGTTAAACTTCATTTGTCACTCAATTGGTTGACAAATGAAGTTTAACCCATTGTTTAAATGTCAACCGTAACCGTGACCAAAGCCATCTGAAATCGTGTAAAAGGAAGATATGATACCTAACCGTGTCGAATTCTCCGGGTTTGCGCATGACGTCGCGCTGTGAGTTGTTTTTGAAATTTGTAACGCGTAATATAGAGTTTAAGTTAGCTGTAGGCGATTTTGTATAAATTCTATTGGCAATATCCTTTGCCTCCTGCTCATAATACAAATTTTAAAGTATATGACCTTAAATAATCATGTAAATAAAGGCACAAATTAATTTAAAATAATAGATATTGGTAAATTGCCTTCCAATTGCGTTCTATGTATTTATTTACGTGAAAAGAAAATTTAAATAATTTTTTAAAATAAAACTATGCCTAATAATCAAGATAATAATTTTTATTTAGAGGCATATTCTTATTAAAATATACATATATACTTTCCTACGGAGTCTTCTGAAAATATGTTATAAATAGGAATTTTGTTGGTTCCTATCATTTGTCAAATATTTTTTGCGGTGAATAAGATCTGTATGTTTATGACGGAAACATGTTTTTAGGGTAGTTTTTTCTTTTGGTTTTTTACACTTTAAATAGTAAACTATCAAAAATTATTGTAATCTTTTTTTGTATTCTTTGGTTTTGCAAATTTAAAAAAGTCTTAAAATGCCAAAAATTATTCTACTTAAATAAGACAAAAATACCTAAATTAATGAAATTAGGTAAAACAAGAATTTTTTTAAAGAAAATAGCCTCTTTTTTTCAGTCTCTTTGTCGTATTTTCTCGATTAAAGTCTGTTGATTCGTTACCGTGGAGATTTTTAGCAATTTTATTGTTTGTACAGTAAACTTTTATATTGAAGCAGGTTTGTAAAAGCATTAAACACATTTGACATTCATGACATGACATAATTCATGCTTTAAATTATCTTCATAATCACTTTTGTTAAAATGTCTAGAACAGATTCTAGCATTTTTCACATTAAATTTATCTTCTCGTTTGCACAGACGCTTCCAAACACTTTGTGTTTCTTTGTCTTTGGGGGAGCTAAACACTTTAGTATCGGGCATAAAGCCCTTGCATTGATTGTACACATCACAACCTTGCACAACACACCTCATTTTCACTTTTAAACTCTTAAAAGTGATATAAAAACATTAAAAAATAACTTTAAAACACAACGCGATCTTAACAAAGATGTGTTTAGTTTATAAAATATGGCGGAATTACTCACAGCGTGACGTTCATGGCCACGCCTACCTGCGGGTGTCATATCTTCTTTTATTTGTATCATGGAGATGTGTTAATTATTATTGTTGCTAACGTACCCTTGGCTAGCGGAAGTTGCAAACCCAAACAGCACATTGACATCTTATATACATCCTATGGAAGGAAATTGTCAAAAACACGTCCAGAGGATGTCCAAATTTAGTTCATGTTTGGTCCATTTGATACAAATGTCACAAATTATTACATCCGCGGGATGTCCCTTTAGAACGGCCACTGAATATCCTCTAGCACAACATCCATAGGCTGTCCCTTAAGGATGTCCATTGGAATAGACAATTGTCAGAAATTATTTTATCCATGCCCAAATAGCACACCCTTTGGGTTTGCTTGGGTAGTCCACTGGATAGCCAGTGGATATCCTTAACTGAACATATCGGACGTCCATAGGATATCCCGAATTTGTCCAGCCGACAGTTTATGGATATCCAGTAAACTATACAAATGACTCATTCCTGGACGTCCTTCTGGATACCATTTATGGACCTTATATGGACATGTGCAAAATGCGCAGTGAAGCTCTTTTTACGTCGGCCATAAGATGTTGTTGGTTTGGGTGTCGTAGTAGGCGTATATTCTGTGTTTTCAGTTCCATGAATATCCTTCTCAATAACATTTAATACGAGTTTGTCACACATACTTTGTAAATATTAAATTAAATAGGTCTAAAAAATTAAATATATATTTTTGATCATATTCGTAAGTTGTAATGTCTAATTCTAAGAGTAATAAATAACTATTCGTCCAGGGCGCAAAATTTAGAAATACGTCCCTGCTGACAGAAATGGGATGCTCTCTTTAAAGTAAAACCCCTCGAAGAGTCCCAAAGAGGCTGCAACATTATGCAAATTGAATAAAATAAAACAAAAACTATCTTTCTTGTATTTATGTTCAATATATTTGTAAAAATACTAACAATACATCATTATTAGTTTCAAAAATGCATGTTATATATTTATACACATTTATATACATTCGTTGTTAAATCTGTAGCACACAAATTAATCTTGGCATGGAACTTTTGATAATTTAAAAAATATATATTATTTTTTAATTCTTAAAGTAGTATCTTAAAGATATTGCTTATAGAAAAATTATCAACATGTCATATCAATTAACAATTTAGTTATTTATAACAATTATAATTATTAAATTTGTAACAATTTCATTTTTGGTGTATAATTAATTAAGAGGTCTAGATATGGCTATCAAAAGGGTTATTGTCGATGGTTTTGTAAGGTATCGCCCAGACAGACACCTCTCTGGGGACATTGTCCCTTAATAGTAAAAATAGAGGGTTGCGGTTTTCGAAAAACGACATATATTGTTTATTAAAATACAGGGTTTATTTAACCCCGAGATTCAGTAAACGAGTTTAAGACTGGTGCCAATTTAATCTTCTAGTTGAACAGTTAGCTTTGGACCAGTTCTTGTCTTGCCACTAAATCGCCATTAAAAACGTATGCTATTAATTCTGCAATTTGTTTGGTTTGCAAATGACTTTATTTTAGAACTAGTGCTAAAATGAATTTAGTTCTATTATTGTGAAAAATTCACAATTACATTTCTCTGGTCTTTATAAACTTGCAAAAAAACTAGAAATAAATTTATAGTACAAAACTAGTTGTCTTATTTTTACACTTGTCGATTTAAATCCTAAACTGTCAAATTAGACGGCCTTAGCAACAGTGAATCTGACCGTAAAAGTTTTCAGTTTTCAGAAACTCACGGGGTGCCTGACTAAGTTTAACCAGAAGGTCTTCCCAATTACATTTTTTTTTTCATTTGGTGAAACTGGGCTAAGTAATTTAAGGCCAAAATTAAAGTCCTAAATCAATAGTTTGAAAAGAAACCTTGATTTTACCATTTTGTTTTAAGTTAAGTGGAAAGACCATTGGGTTAAACTTAGTCAAGTCACAACGAGCATTCCAGAATATTTTTTTCTACAACTAATTTCCGATATGAAAACGCACCCTTCAAATCATAAGAATGGAAATATTCCTATGAAATCAATATAAAGTGCAAAAAAGAGGATTCAAATCGAAACTCTTTCAAATATGTTCGTACCTACAAAAATGTTTAACCTATTTTACTAATAAAAACTTATTTCGTAACCTTTGGTGAGAATCTCTTAATTATGTATCTAGACTTCCTTTTTTACTATCAACAAGTTTAAAAACAAAATACCAAATTACCAAAATAAATATAATTAGCACCCTTAAAATAAAAAAATTGATGCCCTTTTTTCAGACTTCTTTCATTTTATTTTATGTAACGATTTTTCTCTATATTCCAGTCCAAAATCAGTTTTTTAGATAAAACTGTTGGTTTAAAAAAATCTAGTAACATGGCAGATATTGATGAAAACTGCTTGAACATAGTATCTCCCGGACCATAAAGCATTTTATCTTTAGTAGTCTTTAGACAATCCTCTTGCTGATGTCACTAGCCGCAGTAAAAGTACCGTGGTTGCCGCGTCAACAAACGACGTTCCAGGTATTTGGTGTTTTGCACTGATATTTTTTCAAAATTCAAAATTTAAAAAAAAATGTTACAACGTAGCAGCAATTTGCAGCAGACGTAGCTGAACAGTAAAGTTCTATTTATTTTCTATATTATTATATCTATTTGCCTAGTACATTTAGAAAAATATGTGATTGGGTAAAAATTGCTTCTATTTTGTCTATTTATAGTGGCAGAATGGTACGCATCTGGCTGTTCAGAAATAAATGGTACTTTTCTATTATTACACTTAATACCTTATCCTTAACGATGGTGAACTTATAAAACCATAGTAAGTAACTGCAAAAGCAGGCATCAGCAACCTTTTGCAGCCGCTCAGAATTATGTAAAAAATTGAGAAATATTCTGAATTTTAAAGTTAAAAATGTTTAACCTTTGGTGAAATCTTGGAGGCAATGTTTGAAACAAAATATTAAATAATTAATTAAAAACCCCCCAAGAACGCAACTTTTTCCCTAAAATTTTGCCGCTGAATTGGAATATAGAAAAAAACTCCATTCAAGAGCCGTCAGGAACGGTGTAGGTTTAAAATATTAACAATAAAAATAACATTAATATGAATATTTACAAGAAATAATGAAAAAATATTTATAAACATGAACAATTTTATGATTAATTATCGATATATATCACTTGCGTTTAATTTAATATTGTCAGTCACGATAGTATTTACGATATAATACAGAGAGATACAAAAATATTCGGCGAAAAATAATATTACGGCTAAAAATTTACAAAAATATTAATATCGGTTGTCTCTTTACAAACGGTTTACTATAGAAATATATTTAAGAGTCCCATAAAGTGGAAAGTACGGACATTTACTAATTTCTAATATATTATTTGCTACGTTTTCAGCGTCGCAAAACGAAGGACTTTTGTGCAATCCTACAAGAAGAAGCAAAGGGGACAAGAGCTCTAGAAGATTTTTGGATACCTAGGTACTTTATGGAAGTACGCTAGGCTCAAAATTGGTAAAACGGAAGAATTTCGGAAAAAATTCGGGGAAAAAATTTTACTGGCTGTAATGGTTCCTTGGGGAATGACCTTTACCCCCTTTCTAGGATCGTGAAAACCGAAAACATTGTGAAATTATATCTTACCTGAACAAGATAGTGGAGGCATGTGAGCCCCATAATGGTTAGTAGCCCCAAAAAGTGACCTTTTCTCCAGAAAGCTTTAATTACATCTTCGGATAGGGGTCGAGATTCTTTCAAGGTATTAAAAGAAATCGACCAGTTTAAGGAATAACTTGGTTTTGAAACTAAAATTAGATGTTCCAAAAAATCCATAATATCCGCTTTTAAACCATAAAACACCACTACACTCTTTATAACCTTTAAATAAAAAGCACAATTTTTAATAAATTCTGACACTTCACTTTTACTAACTACTAATCTCGATCAAAGCAGCAATGATTTTGTTTCCATGGCCCACTATTATGTAATGCAATACCAAAATTGTGGACATTTACATGAAAAGGGTTCACTGTGTTGGTATTCTAAAGATCGAATTAAGACCGGATTTATATTATTTATATTCAAAAATTACTGGATTAATCAGGATTATATGAATACATAAGGGTCTCTTGGATATTTATTTATTACCAGCTAGTACTAATTCCATCTTTCAAAGAGGCCCCTTTTCATGTGACCGTCCATGCACAATTCGTATTTTGACATAATGTCTAATTTATGGAGTAGTCGGCCATGGAAACAAAATCATTGCCGCCTTTGTCGAGAGTTCAAGGTGAAATGTCAAAATTCATTAAAAATGGCAATTTTTATTTAAAGATTATGGTGACCCAATCAAACCCAATCAATTTTTTAAATAATCTTTAAAAGAATAGAACCTGGTCAAAATTTGAACTTTAAGAGCAGAAATTAGCTCCCATTCGTTCTATTTTGGTTTCTTTAACACTGTTATTGCCCAGTTTTTGTTATGAAGAAAACCAATTCGGTGTAGACCAACGTACTACTTACTACGTTGATCTACACCGAATTGGTTTTCCTCATAGTTGGCCTATGGCTGCTGACGTCACAGATATTTTTAAAATTGGCACATTGGTTTTGTCTTTAAGTGGGTGTTGTGTAGATACATAAAAATACAGATCAAAATTTCGCTTTGTACTTTTGATTTTTTTTAATAAATTATACTTCTTTATGTGTCTATATCGGAAAGTCATTGGTTTGTTGTAGTAAACAACTGGGCAACCAGGTTAAAAAACAAAATAGCAATAATAGGAGCTGATGCTCTCGGCAAGAATTTCTTCAAGAAATGCCACTTTTAGGTCTTAGTTTTTATTAGAATTAATAACGAAGCAAATAATATATTTAAAATTAGAAAATGTCGGAGATTTCGACTTTACATAATTTATACAGATTATTGAATAATTCTTAGGAAGGTTTACATTTTAAGTACGTTTTCTTAAAGCTGTATTGTTGCAGGTTTATTATCAAAAATTCCATAGAAATAATTTTATATATAGACTATATAAATATCTTTAAAACAATAGTAATAAGGTAAAATTGTTAAAAGAAGTAGGAACAAAGTATTATTAATATACACTACTAAATACTAAGGGCATACAAACTTTTATTAGTCTTTCTTCTCCAATGGAGCTAGAAAACAGACCTGATTTTTTCAGGACACCTGAAAGCGGTAATTAGCTTCCATTCTTAATATTTTTTTAAACATTTTTGTACAAAAACTCAAAAACGAATGAAAAATCCTTATTTTTACAATCTCTTTTACGGCAGAACTTTTAAAAGGTTGAAAACTTATACACATGTAATGTTACATAGAGGGTTATTTCTTTAAAACCTGACGTAGGGTAACTTACTTATTTAAAGAGATAGACCTATAGTTCCAAAAGGGAAATTTTAGAGAATAGTCCAACTAAGGAAAATGCGATAAAAATAATTGTTATTGGAAAAATTATTTTTCCCCAGTGTTGCCAGTTTGTAAGTTATTTCAGAAAAACATATTTTCCTAAATGGCAACAATGCATTTTTTTGACAAATTTTGATACATCCCGTGATTCTAAAAAATCACAAAAAGTAAAATTTTTTTATTAGAATAGCAGTTTACAAGCTACTGGCGTTTAAATTTTAATTAAATCCATATGGCGAGTTAATGTAATAATTATTATTAAAACTAAATAAATTTTAATTTTTTAGATATTTTTAGAGCCTTTGTAGATTTTTTTTTATTTACAGCTATTTTGTTTTTAACCTAAGAAATATATAAAAAAGTTATTTTTAAAATCGCATTTTAAATTTGGCCATTACGCCAATAACAGTAAACGGATATTCTAATCAAAAATTTGTACTCTTTGTGATTTTTAGCATCACGAAATGTATCAATTTTTTTTTAATGCACTGTTTCCATTTAAGAAAATATGTTTTTCTGCATTAACTTACAAACTGGCAACGCTGGAGAAAATTTGTTTTCCTATTTTTCTTAGTTGGGAAATTCTCTAAAATTTCCCTTTTGAAACTATAGGTCATCTCTTTAAATAAAAAAGTTAGCCTCTGTTGGGTTTTAAAAAAATAACCCTGTATTTGTAAGTTCTTCGCTATATCATATATTATTTTACAGCTTTTACATTTTCTGACATTCCTATACAGGGTGTTAATTAATTATGGTACAGGATTTCACATATAAGATTTATCTGACTTTGACCACATGTCAAAAAAATGATATCTAGTTCTCTAATGTGAAAATATGATAATGTACGGTAATTTTTTGAAGAAATGACGACAAAAACGGTGTTTTTGAAAAATTTGTAAGATTATAATGACCTTATTTATATATTTTTTATTTTTGAGTCTTTGTTATCTCTCGAAACTCAATTTTTTCTCTTATTTATGTGAGAGAAATCCGAAGTCCTGTACCGTAATTAAGAGCAGTATTCAGTGCCCATGTTTAATTTCTTTGTTGCTCAGTTATTTACTATAAATACCAAATGACTTTCCATTATAGACATGTGCGAAAGACATGCAATTCATTAAATAAATCGATATAAAACCTCGCGTTTCAAAAATTCGACAGACGTGTCGAGTTCTTAAGAGCCGCGGTTCAAAAGGCAAAGTACAAAATCAAATTTTAATTCATTTGATTAATTATACGCCTTTTGGTTGTTTATACCAACTGAGCCACAACAATATTAAAAAAAGCGCTGAAAACAACCTCTAATAAGGTACACTTTTAAAAATAATCTCAAATAATATTTTTGTCCTTACCTCTTTTAAAACGACTATAAGTATAGAGAAAATATTCACACATATAAACAGCATAGCAGACTTAAAATAGTTCATAAGAGCACTTGATTTCGATGATATAGAGAGTAAGTATGTATAACACAATTTGCTTAGGGTCAATTTATCCATCGCCGAGTTAAGGCCGCAGATAAATTAGCCGGCGGTTAGACCGTAAATGTCCTAGGTACTAGATTCAGTCGGGGTACTTATAATTTCTGATTTTTTGCTAAATTCCGTTGCTCTACGATTTTCGTAAAAAAAATTTCTTTGAATGTTAACAAAAAGTCGAATTCACGGTTTACAGTCGAGCTTGAGGCCATGAAATCAAGATCGATAACTATGGTAAAAATTGATTTTTTAAATTTATATTTTTCGTAACAGTGCAACATAAGGTTTTCTTCAAATATTGCAAATTTTTAAAAACTGCTTATACTCACTTACCAATCACTTACAGTTAACTAATCCCTAGATAAATGAGCCTCGTGCCTTATCTAAAGGATAGATAAACCACCCATTAAGTAAAATTAATCTAATAAAATTTGTACATTGCGCTAATGTAGAATGAATTTTGGTTAAAAATTGCGTTAAGACTGTGTTTTTTTATGAAAAAATAAATAAAGATGAAAGGCTTACGGTATAATATGTATAAAAAGCAAGGCGATTGCAAACCAGTATAGTTTTTGGACGTGAAACAACACCTGAAACAAAAAATGTTATTTTTTCATTAAATCCTAGTGTATGCCTACACGTCTTATCATAAAAATTGCAACACCCAATACCTAAAAAGTGTATATAAAATTATAGTTTTAAATGTCAGAATATGTGTCACTTTCACTTGGTACGAAAAGGTAACAAACAATATTACAAGGGGTGTAAAAAATTAACGTTTTTCAAATAAAAATGGCACCTTTTAGGTATTTTTGGAACTTCTTTGGCATAATAGAGAAATTAACATATTCTTAAGACTCTGAAATTTACGTTTTATTTCTATACAGCTTGTCCAGAAACCATCTTAACAGATGGGAAACTTTTTTATTTTTGACTTTACGAAAAAAAGTTATTCCTCATAAAAAGGTCTGCTTGTGGAGAAAATAACACTTGAATCAAAAATTTTGACCCAGCATATACTGGGTGTCAAAAAAAAAAAACTAAAAACGATAAATACCGTAGAAGGAAATCTGCCTTTAATTTTAATTGAATAGTTCAACAACGTAAGAAAGTGTAGTCCAGAACTGAAAAGTGTTTGAATATGAAATTGGACAAAATAACTTTATGGTCATTTATATGTACAGGGATATCCAATAAAAGTGAACAGGCCTTATAACTTTTTTTATTTTTAAAGATGGGATAAAATGTTAAACATGAAAGTTTTGGGGACTTTTATGGATCATTCATATATCAGCAAAACAATTGAGCATCGAATGAAAAAAAATATAATATAAAACATCGATTTTCTCGCTTATTTTAAATTAGATGGTATGATTTTTATCATATTTTTGGATTCTAGGAGAAGTTTTAGACATATTTTGTATAACATACCCTAAGCGATTTTTCAATCGTTTTTGCATTATTTCGAATTAAAAATTATTTCACATAAATATATTTTAAACGTAACTATCCAGCTTGCGAACGAAATACCTGCTACCTTTTTAAATTTTCTTCGTAGATAAGTCAAAGTTAATGTCAAGGTTGACAATAATACTTTAGTCACCGTGAATTTATAATTTTATTTTTATGCAAAATGAGTTATTCTATTGAACAATAAATGTTGATTCTTATGATTTATTAATATTTGAAAGCAATAACCAGTAATTATAAACAATAACAAATGAAATATAATATGAACAGATAAATCTTAACATTGGCGAATAAAAATCAAAAGAAATTTAAAACATGTCCGCCATTTAATTCTTCGCACTTTTCATACATTCTTCTCTGCCTCTGAAGTGTGTTTAGAATACTTTCGGCATCATTTTCGTTCAGGTTTCTTCATTTCCCTCATTCCTTTGAATTTATTCAATATTTTCATTATGATTACTGTATATGACATTTTTCAAATGACCCCAAAGAAAATAAATGTATCTAAAGGTGAGAGGTCTGGGATATTTCAGTTTAAACTTAGAATGTTGTTTGTTGAAATTGCTTTTAAAGAACGTAAATAGTACTCGACAACATTGCTTCGTGAGAGCAACTGAAACCGTCGAAAAGTAATGACTTCACTCACAATGATAAAGTCGACTTTTAAGGCATCAAACTCAAGCTAAAACAATTTTGGAAAATTCTTTTCTACATAATTTTGAATAAACTTTCTAAAACAAAAATGAAAAAAAAATGGGTAACAGTCCCATTGGCGTCGGTGCTCGACGATACTTACCTCTACTCTGTGTTAGTTTGAGCAGTACAACAAAGCGCCACCCAACGGCGCGAATCATACTTCGTCCGCCGCTAGCGTAGGTGGCGCCCCCAGACCGTCTCCACCCGCACCGTCCGCGTCCTCTGTCGCTTTGCTTTCGTTCTGCGCTTTGGAGAGGGCGACATCGGCTTCCAGTGCCCTGATGCGGTTCTCGTGTTTCACTATCATGGCTTTCAGCTTGCGGATTTCGTCGGCGAAGTCTTGAAGCGTTTTCTCCTGGAAATGGGATTTATATTCATTGTTGTATTACAAATTTTTGTATACAACAGGTAGACCCCACGAATTTATGAACTAACCACCTACTGGTGGTAGGCGCTCAATCCAGCCCTTAAGATGTAAACTTACCGAAACAGGCGCCGCTCCGCTAGCTGCGCCATCCGATCCTTTCGCCGATTTAGAAGGCATCTTGTTGAGGATGTTACTTTTCCGGGCGATGGAAAGAGAGGACTTCGACTCCGGCGGTTTGTACCCGTCTTTCAAAGAGATCAAAAGCGGTTCGGCATCCTTGCCGCCCATCCATTCTTCCGCCATGATGGCGGCTGTGTCGCCGATAGTGTCTGGATACAAGTCTTCTTGAAACAGTTCCGATTTTCTCGGTACTGTCATTGTAATAATCTGGAAAGTAAATTTAAGTGTTTTGGTAAATCTTACTATACGTAACATAAGATCAAAAAGAAAACGTCCTCAAAGTACGACGTGGAGTCAGTCACGCATGTCTTAAATTATTACTCTTGAAAGGTAACAAAGGTAAAAGTTAGAGGTGAATAAAAAATAAACTGTCATGTTCTGAAGTTTTCATTTTTAAGAAAAATACGTTGTCATTGTCATTGCATAACACAGAATGAAAAAACAAACATATACAACAAGAACCTAAAAAATATAAATTTAAACTAAATGAGAGACGTGTCCACCTTCTACTTCCAAACATGTTCTAATTCTTCTTTTCACAACATCAAAAACATTGGTGAGCACTTGGGAGGCGTTGTTAATCTCCTGGCATTTATTTGTAATTCTAGCCCATAGGTCTCCTAAATTTTCACAGGGGGTTTTGAAAACCGAGTTTTTAATGTGACCATAAAAAAAGTCGCACGGCGTGAGATCGCAGGACCGTGGTGGCCACCTAACTGGAATATTGCGACTAATGATTCGATCTTCGAAAAATTCTTTCAACAATTTAAATTATCAAGAGTTACGTGAATTGTGGCGCCGCGCCGTCCTGCTGGAAGTAGCCTTGTCGCATCTCTTCATCGTCTAATGCGTTTATAAAATTTTCTAAAATTTCATTACGGTATCGCGCCGAATTGAGAGTCCCTTAAAAAAAAAATCGGTCCAATTAACCTTGTTTTCGATAAATGGCCGCCCATACGCCAACTTGCTCTGAATGCAGAGACTTCTCTATAAAAAATGTTGATTTTCAAAACTCCACATTATCATTGGTTGAGAATTTGCATAACCAGAGGTAAAACCATGCCTCGTCAGTAAAAAAGGTTTTTTCAAATACGTTTTTATTAGTATGCAAATACCCATACGCCACTCTGAAAATTGCATTCGATGCGGCTTGTCGTTTGGTAACAATTCTTCGACTGAGCTTAGATGATAAGATAAGCCGCATATGCAGGTCACATTTCAGGATTGTATTGCAGGTTCTGTAGGATACATTTACTTGCTGGCTTAAACGCCAAATAGGGGTTTGTGGGTGTTCATTAACAATTTGCCTCAATTCTTCTATTTTTTGTGCAGTGAGAACTTTGGGTCTCCCACTGCCTTCATTTCTATTCACTTTCTGTTTCTCTAAACAAAGCCACAGATCTAGTCAAAACTTGGCGAAACTGGTCGAAATCCATGACTATGCTTGAAAATCCCGAATGGAGTCCCGTGTTGAATAAATCCACTGGCCATTCACTCTTCTATCATTTCTAAATTAACTTTCGATCATAAAAGTTTTTTGTTCTGCCGTGATTACCATATTTTATTTTATTAAAAATAAAAACTTCGGAACTTAACAGTTCTATTTTTCATTCACCTATACCTTTTACCGAGGTTACCTTTCAAGAGTAATAATTCAAGACAATCGTGATTGATTTCACGGCATACTTTGAGGATGTTTCTTTATCTTACATTATCTAGTCTACCACTACAACCCCAGACGTGATATTTTGGTGGATGCGCCATCGTATATACGTGACAATATAATCAATTTGTTGTTTTCAACACCCTGTATATTTTTACGGACTGTACTATGCATACGTCGGAATATTACTTACCTGGCACAAACCAGAGTTGTTTAGCCTGTAAAACCTGGCGATTTCGCAAGAATTAACATCACAACCTCTCTTTGGCATCATACCAATACCTCTCTGAGGATCTGGCGTTTGGAAGGTATTGATGTAGTGGACGAACGGTGGTTCAGCTGTAATTTCAAAATATCTGAAACCCAAAAAGATCAAAATTAAACCTTTGTAGGTCTATAATGACTTCTTCAATTAAATTTCGATTTTGGTGTCTTTATAATCTAATGCAAATACAGGATGTCAATTATTTGAAAAAATGTTTTGAGAAAGCGAGTGTAAGAGTCATGTTTTAAAGTGAAAATTACCTTATTACTGAATCGCCTTTCCCACACAAGAAAATTAAATTAGTGTCTGGATCATACAGTGGGAACATAACGCCGTTGGATGTATCCAACTCCACCATCACGATGGGCTCATCCAGACAATCGGGCGTCCTCAAACTGTATTGTCGCTCGGACATCTTTGAGAATCCTGTCGTGAAAACCAAGCCGTGTCGGAGGAAGATCGCTCTAGTCGCTTTTGTACCTAAAACAACACATAATAATAATCTAGTAATCACCAGGGAACTTGTTTTTTGACAGGTGACAGAAAGACAAGTGACTGATCGGGTGATACGGTAACTCAAAAACTTTCCTAGTTTTACAGTTTGTTTTACGTTTCCGTGTTTTTAGCGTTATATATATATATATATATATATATATATATATATATATATATATATATATATATATATATATATATATATATATATATATACAGTGATCGGCAAAAAGTTCGCAACATATGGGAAATTTTTTATTAGGAGAGTATCGAAAAAACTTTTGCGGGGGATCGGTTCTGCATGTCCGATAACCTAGAAATCGATTTTGACATATGTCACGTGACCACTGGTATAACGGCAAATTAAAAAAAAATTGTGAATTTTCAAAAAGTGATGTTAGTTGACGAGATATCAAAAAAAATTGTTTCAAATAGTTGCTTAGAATTAAATTCTAGGTCATCATGCAGAATTTCAAGATTTTATTTAAAAAAATTTGAAAAAGCAATTTTTTTAAAATATTTTTTATCGATTTGCGAATTTCTAGTTTTTTTCTTGTAAATAGCTTGGCTAATGTAAAGCCCATGTATTTGGATGAAAATAAACGAATGTAGTAGTTTTTTATACAATTGACAGGGCAAAATTAAAAAAACAGGGTTTCGCCGGACGCTAGCTGTTGCAATGATTTGTGTTTAGCAGTAGTGTCAAAATTTTAGAGACATTTCAATGACAAAAGCTTAATCGTCTTAAATATATCTGAAGTTCGACTTTTTGTAAAGTTAAGGGGATTAAAATAGAAAATAAACAAAAAATTACCTGTTGCACAAACCATTGCAACACCGAGCATCCGGCGAACACCTATTTTTTCGATTTTGCCCTGTCAATTGTAGAAAAAACTACTCGATTCGTTTATTTTCATCCAAATACATGGGCTTTACATTACCCAAGCTATCTAAACGATAAAAACTGGACATTTGTAAATCCATAAAAAAATATTTAAAAAAAATTGAGTTTTCCAATTTTTTAAAATAATATCTTAAAATTTTGCATGATGAGGACCTAGAATTTCATTCTAAGCAATTTTTTCAAATAATTTTTTTTGATATCTCGTCAACTAACCTCACTTTTTGTAAATTCACAATTTTTTTTTAATTTGCCGCTATACCAGTGGTCACGTGACGTATGTCAAAATCGATTTTTAGGTAATCGGACATGCAGAACCGATCCCCCGGAAAAGTTTTTTCGATACTCTCCTATATATATATATATATATATATATATATATATATATATATATATATATATATATATATATATATATATATATACGAGGTTATTTAGGGCAGAAAGTTCAACTTTAGTGTTAAATTCATGTTTTTTGTGTTAAATTAAGTTTTTTTCATTGTCTAGTATATCCTAGTGCGAAACAAAGCATCTATCCTTATTATTTACCATCATGTGATACAGCTTCAGATGTAACCTCTCCCGTTCTCGGATTGATGATCCTGATTTTCTTGTCTTTACACGTCGTCAAAAGTTCCGAGCCGTCCCAGTTGAAGCATGCGCTGTAGACGATGTCCGGGTGACAATCGATTTCTACTAAGGATTCACCGGTACCTGTAAAATAATTCAATTAAGACCTGAGCATACTCATAAGAGTCACTTGTGCAATTAGTGCGAAAAGACAGTTTTTCGCACGCGATTCGGCTTCGCCTCGTTGGACATGTCGAGGGCGAAAAACACCCTTTTCGCACTGATGCATCCAATACTTTTTATAAAATCGCTTGTATAAACCTTTTGTTAAAACAATAAATAAGCAGCTTCTGTTAACGCTCGTTTCAAGATATTTCGTTGTTTTTTGCCTGTTATTTTATTAGGGCCGGCCCTGTTTACAATTCTTGCAAATTTACCAGGTTTTATTACAGCTGGTGTCGATAATAGTTTATTGCGGGCAATAGGTCAACGAAAGGGCTTGAAATGAGCTTTACCAGTATTTGTTGTCCGTATCGAAAAGGTATTCAATGATCAATGCATTAAGTAGCAGGGAGTGGCGAATTCATAGTTGATAAGTGCATATGCACCTAGAGATTTATTTGACATCCAAAAGAAGCTGGACTCGAGCTCAATTAAAAATACCAATTTTTAAGAGACCATAAGTGAAGAATCATCAGAAGGCGTTCCATCTTCCAGTCGATATAGAAAATAACATTTGGTGGCATTCCCAAATTGCTGCCTTTTTAAAACTAAAAATATAAACGACCATACTCACCACTGTCTTCGGCGTTCGTCTGCATCATTGTTAGCGGATTCTCGAGCCGACTTGTGTACATTGAAAAAGCATGGTGGATGAAAAAACAGCACTGTGGCTGAGGGGTATGTAGAGTCTTCTTTGCCACACAAATAATGGGGGAGAAAAGAGAAGGAATAAAGATTCAAGCAGACAATACAGTACCAATGGATACCGACGTAAAAGTTTGCATTAATTCAATGGGACCGGCTTTTCAACCCAAAGGGACTCGAAATTTTCGTGAGAAAATTATGTAGGTTAGTCTATAATAAATCACACAGGAAAATTTACATTAGAACTTTTTGGTTTATGAATGTTCATAATCTTACCTACGTTCCAAATAACGACTTGGTTGTCACTACCAGCAGTCAGAAGAACGTTCAGCGCCGTAGGATGCCATAAGACTAGACCAACCCTTCTTTGATGGTACACGAGGTCGACGATCGGCTCGGTGAGGGTTTTAATGAGACCGACGTCAGGTATATGCCATACCTAAGCAATCATAATAAATAAATGAAAATTTTAACAGGTTTCTTAAAAACTGATTTTCAAAATTAATATATAATTTTTGAAAAAGAAGCAGTAAGGACATCTCAGATTAGTAATGTACTGTTAAAACCGTGTGTAAGTCGATTTGATTTTTTTATCAGTAAACTAACCTCATGTAAATCTTTTGAGAAAAACTTATATCGGTATATTGTTAGGTTTATAATGTGCAATGTGTGATCGACTTGGTAATTTGACACTCACCTTGACGACGCAGTCTTCTGATCCGCTAGCGATGACGTTGTCATTGTGTGGACACCAAGCTATATCTAGGACGGGACCTTTGTGACCTCCTACGAGGGGATGATCGGCTGATATTCTTCCTGTCTAAAAATAACAAAAACATAATTAAGAATGGGTCTCGAGTTTGATCCTCTTGGCGCTATCTTTGTCCAAGTGTCATTATTTGAAAATTACAGCTTCTTTGCTATACGTAGAATCAGCTGCCTAGAACATGGGTTTGAGACGAGTAATCATCATTTATGGGCGACTCAAATTAAGGATGTGGCGTCCTCTTCAGCCGATTTCCTAACTACTATAACGGGGAACGAATTTTTTGAAAAATATCTTCTCGAGAACATATTATTTTGAACCTACACTTCTCCAAAAATGTCCTGACCGCCTTTTCAAAGATGCTTTTTAGAAAAAGGATTTATGAAATATTTTCTCCAAAAACCTGTATTTCGAAAGTATATTTTTTCAAAAATGTCTACAAACAAATAATTTTAAAACAGGTACATTTTTCGAAAATATATTTTTCTGAAAACAATATTTGGACAATTAAATTATGAACTCTAGTAGCTTGGAAAATGTTAATGACAAAAAGACGAAAACAAAACCGGAACAAACCCAAACGAACCTCTTTTGGGTTTGATCAGGTTTCTTTAGGTTTGGTACGTTACTGTCTTGTAAATTACTTTTTCAAAAAGCCGTTGCATGAGAAAATTAATACTATCCGAAAAAAATTAATTTCGAAAAAGATATTCTCTGAAAAAATATATTTTTGACAAGTGCTTGTCAATGTGTAAATAATGACATTTCCTCCTTGTTTGTAAATCTATGGTTCTAATGCTTTACGACAAACACAGAATTGGCTGAAATGACGCTCGGTTCCATCCAAACCTTCCGCATTTTGTAGCTTTGTAAACAGAGCAACAATTTTTTTTAACAGACAGATTAATTGGCTCTTAAATCGGAACTCTAAATTACGATTACAAACTTATTGGACTTGTCTACTAAAACGCAAATAAATTTAATATATTGTGCCCACTCGAAAGCATTATTCGAAAATGCGGCTATCTCTATTTTTACGTTTTCATTGATGGACACTCGAAAAATGCAAAAACTCGAATCGGACAGAGCGGATCTTAAAAATAGCAACCCGAAATATTAGTTCAGGTTAGGGCTGGACCGGTGCCAAAATCCGCATTTAGATTGTTTTGCCCCAAAAATAAATGTGGCATCCTCCCGTCTACCTACTTTGCACATTTTAATGCGATTCTTTAATTTTGATCCTTTACTTTTGCGTAGTACTTCTAAAGTTCAAGTCGTTTTATTTTTCACATTAATTTTTCAGATTTCTCGATTCAACGACAATATTATCAATTATTTTTGTTATTTCAGAAAACAGGGGGACAAAGCTTAAACAATACGGATTTACGAAAAATTCTTGAAAAGTTCAAAAAAATAATTTTTCGAGAATATCGTCTTTCAAAAACACACTTTTCAAGCTCTGAGAGAAAATTTTTAATCTACAGCGTGTCTAGAACCCATCTTAACAAATGTGACTTTTTTATTTTCGATTTTCGACTACGGAAAAATTTACTCTTCGTAAAAAGGAAACAAAAAATTAAAGGATGTTTTTGGGCAAAGAATCGCCTTTAAAATTTTGTCGGTAGCGTTTTGCAATACCCTGTATATATCCCGTTCCCGTTAAGTAATGATTGAAATGTCAGCGAAGCACAGGAAAGAGATAAATAACTCGGAAAATTATTATACAAACAATAAGTTTTATCACTTAATAAATTCCTGGACACAATAGATAATAAAACTCTTCGAGAGCTCATTCGCCTTGTAAATTGTTAGCATGAAGTATTTTTATTATTATTTGTTGTACTTATTATTTTTATACAGGGTGTTTTCTGCACGAGAATTGTGGCAAGGTTGACAAGTTATAATAAAACTATACGTAATACCTATGTTATGTAAATATTTTCTTGTTCATTACCTATATTCAAAGATCTAATAAAATAGATATCGAATGTAGTTTACTGCTAAAAATAATGTAAGATCAAAAAAAGTCTTCAAGGTATGCCGTGGAATCAATCATACATGTCTTGAATTATTACTCTTGAAAGGTAACATAGCTAAAGGGAATAGATGAATAAAAAATAGAACTGTCAAGTTCTGAAGTTTTTATTTTTAAGAAAATCAAATATAGTAATCACGGCAGAACAAAAAGCTTTTATGTTTGAAACTTACTTTAGAAATGGTAGCAGGGTTGATGGCCAGTGGGACGCCATTCAGGATTTTCAAACAGAATTTCTACACATAGTCATGGATTTCGACTAGTTTCGCCAAGTTTTTACTAGATCTGTGCCTTTGTTTAGAGAAACAGAAAGTTTGAACAGAAAGGAAGGCAGTGGGAGACCCAAAGTTCGCACTGCACAAAAAGTAGAAGAATTGATGCAAATTGTTAATGAACACCCACACACCCCTATTCGGCGTTTAAGCCAGCAAGTAAATGTATCCTTCGGAACATGCAATACAATCTTGAAATGTGACCTGCATATGCATGCTTATCGTCTAAGCTCAGTCCAAGAATTGTTACCAAACGACAAGCCTGTATATTAAATTTATTATTTTTATATTCTTTTTTTACTGTATTAGATTTAAATTAATTTTACCAAGAAGTGTGACGTTTCCATATCATATTATTTGTGATCAACGGAATAAGTTTTAAATAAATAAATAAATAAGTCCTAATCTAGAGTACTGTTCCCAGATCTGGGGAGCGGCATCATCCTCGGCACTTAACATCCTTGATTCTATCCAAAAGAGAGCCATCACTGACCCAGTCCTCACACGAAAACTCCCTTCTCTTGCTCATCGCCGCGCTGGCGGGGATTTATCCCTTTTCTACCGATACTTCCACGGATTTTGCTCTGAAGCCGCTATAATTCCCCCCTCGACTGTTCGTAACAGAACAACAAGAGGCGCGTTACGTATAGTATGCATCCCATTACTGTCCAGCTACAAAAGCCTAGATTCTCTCGCTCATTCATACCTAGGGTCTCCAGATTATAGAACAAATTACCTGCAGATGTTTTCCGTTCCCCTCCCAACGTCGAATCCTTTAAATCTCGTGTCAATGGACTACATTTCCCTTCTCTTCGGACGCCCACGCTACCTTAGGACTTGTGGGCTGTCTCAGATAAAAAAAATTGTTTACTTTCTCATTCTGTACACTCTGTATATTGACTACTTCCGATGATCGCCGATATTTAAATCCTCTGGAGTTGAGTCAGCGCATATTTTTTATACCAAGCCGAAGCCGCCAATTTTTACGAAATCATTAATATTCTATTTCAGTTTCAGGCGGACGCGACGACGCGTCCGACAAGTCATTTGTTTTGCAATGCACTTCTAAAATTTATACGTATTGTTATTGTTTGCTGTTCAGCCGGAAAAATATATTTATTGAGAAATGAGTTATTTCACTAAATTATTTTTTTTATTCTGGTGGCATTATAGCATAAGGAAAAAAGATTTTTTCACATTCTCACTTCTTGATTTTAAAGTTGTTTTTTTTGGAGAAAATATTACTCCGCGCATCCATCTTGACATTCTCATTTCTGTCACATAACCACTGTTTTATAAACCACTCCCCTCCTCCTCGCACTGATCCTACGGTCATACAGCAATTCATTTCAGATTCAGTTTTTTATTTACTTTTTCAAGTAATATTGCTGACAACATTTTAAGCTATCACTTATTAATATTAAACAAACTTTCAAACAAGCACTTAACGCTTTACAAGGTGTTTACGGTTACCTAAACAACTTGTTAAATCATTGAGGTGCGACGGGAATCAGAGGCGTATCCTAGGAATGGTCACGGATGTTAGGCCTCCCCATTTTTTTGGCAAATAAGACACATAATCCTAAGCGGTGAAAATACAGTATGATCTGTGTATGATCTAACATAACAAAACAATTTAACGTTCAATAAGTATTTATGTCGATTTATTTCTGATATCTGAATGAACAAGTCCATGGGAAGAAAACCTCCTCTACATCTGAAGAAAAGGCAGAGGCACGCAAAACCGGAATCACTATAGGCGGCACTTGCTTAATTTCGGGAACATCTTGGGATCTCCACCACTGTACTGCTGTTACATTTTCTATTACATCGTCAAGAACACCGTTTTTTGGAAATGATCTGACTTGGGTCCCAACTTAATTAGCAATGGTAATAATCCTGTGCCTGAAAATTTTTCAGAAACAATATCCAAAGCAGCTCTCTTTTCTTCATTGGATAATGGGCATCTTTGTTTATTTATTGTGGGATTCAGTATAAAGCTAAAAAGTGAAAAGGGGTTAACGCTTGATCACACCCTTTTTTAAACAGCTGTTGTAAACTTCTCGCCTCCTCAAGATTGTCAAAAACCGCCATTAACTTTTTCCATACTTCAATGGCCTGAGATCAACACAACTGTTGAATTCTATCAAGTGTCACAGAAATTGGTTTGAGTAATTGTAAAAAATCGTCAGCCATCCTTTTATGAACTTCCGACAATTTTTAAAAAATTACTGGATTCATATCATCTTTACGCTCTTCACATATTTGCAACAATTTGGGTCACTCATTGTCATAAATTTCAAGACAATCAGAAAGTGTATTTCATCGAACGTCTTGAGGTAATACCAATTTCTTGCCACCTTTTTCTTGGTGCCACGCATTTGGCAAATCGGAATTTCTAAAATATATTACAATTTGAACTATGTATTCTTTGACTATACTATATGTATATTATATACCTATGTATGAATAAATATTCATGAGCTTAAAAACACAAAATTGACAGATTTTAGCCGACATTCTTTACTGTAACGGACAACTGTACCCAAAATGGAACTGTTTAGAAAATTTAGTACATACTTTCGATAATAATAGAACTAAATTCATTACAGCAACTCGTTCCAAGATGAAAACCATTTTGAAACCAAGCAAACCACTGAAATGTTAAAATAATTCATACATTTTTAATAACAATGACTGTCAAAACATAACTGATCAACTATAAGATCTTAATTTAAACCAGTACTAAATCTTAAACCTTCTTAGTGAATCTGAACGTATAAGATTTGTCGGTTTTTTTTTTTGGATAATTTTAGTTTGTCTGTTTTTAGTTGGTGTTTTTTTGTCTTGTCTAGAGTACCACCGGGAATAATTGCATGCACCACAGGTTGGGAACCGCTGGGAACCATTTATAATATTTTTTTTTTATTGTGAAGTGAATCTTATTCATTTTACAAGTAAAAACTTTTATTAGGAGTGACATTTTTACGTATCTTGCAAAATTTTGTCAATTTGTGCTCTTCTAAACCCTATCCGCGGACATACTGTATATATGTATATGTACAGACTGTTTACAACGATACCCTCCTTGGGTTGGGTAAAAACATCATTTACGGTAGAAATTTTAAATCATAGATATGCAAAAAGAAATTTTTTTAATGATAAATCGCTTTTTAAGGTTGTTAAACCTACATCTCATATCTAGCTGTCTCCTATAAATAATAGTAAAAATAAGATAAAAAAACATTATGTCACTTTCTATTTAAAAATATTTAAAATCTCAAATAAATTTGATACAAAGTAAATTATGACAACAATACTACTTGAGGAGTTAATCCAAATATGAAAATAAAACTTTTTCTGATCTGAACTAAAAAAAAACTAAACAGATTATTTAAATTTTACAGGCAGGCAAAAAAATTACCTTTTTTAAAAGGCCTATATATCAAAAATTGCGAGGGGTAGGGATGTAATATTCAGCATATAACTTCTCTATAAAAGTAAGCAAACTTGTGTTTGGCCGTCTTTCAAAATTCGACCCATAAGGGGTGAAAAGGGGGCGATTTAAAAGAAAAGCCTATAGTTCAAAAACAGCTGAAGGTGGAGATGTTAAATTCAGCATAAAAATTCCTTGTGAGAAATAAGCAGATACATGCCTGTGCGTTTTTTGAAATCCGTCCCCTAAAAGGAGAAAAAAGGAGGGAAGGAAACTGTTTTGGAAAAATCACAAGATCGCTATCGTTAAGATCCGCCTGGGTAGTGTTTTTAAGTCATTTCAAGAGAAATTTACGTTCAGATTCACTAAGAAGGTTTAAGATTTAGTACTGGTTTAAATTAAGTTCTTATAGTTGATCAGATATGATTTGACAGGTTTTTGTTCTGTCATTGTTAATAAGTCGTCATTAAAAACTGAATTATTCTGATATTACAGCGATTTGCTTGGTTTCCAAATGATTTTCATCTTGGAATGAGTTGCTGTAATGAATTTAGTTCTATTATTGTCAAAAGTACGTACTAAAATTGCCCTTTTCTTTGTAAATTTTCGAAAAAGCTCAGAAATAAATACATAGTATATAAAACTTAGTTGTCATATTCTTACACTTGTCAGTTTAAAACTTTTGGTTGTCAAATTAGACCGGACTAGCGTCGGAGAATCTGGCTGCTAAAGTTTAAACACCCTATAACATAAAATAGAACAAATTTCAAACGCCCATTCCCGTTTAGCATTTATAACTATTTCAAAAATCATATTATTAAATAAATCCATATACGGTACAGTTATTCCAGTCATTTTGCACGTACACACACCTTTTAAATTATTTATATAATTATTTTAAGCATTTAATACCGTACCAATTAAGTGCGGCAAACAAAGATATGTTGTTATTAATTGCTGAATTTCCGTCATTTAATATTAATAGGAATATTATTTATTTTACGCCCGGTTATTTTTGTTAATTTGACCACAAAATGTAAAATCTAAGAGCGTAAAAAATAAATTTGGTTTACCCCTCAACTGAAACGTACGCGATGATTTATGCAGTACGTGTACATCGTCACTTTTGAATAAATCGAACCGATCGGATGCAGGTCTATCCACTTAAAAATCGCGACATGAACAAATGGGACTAATTTTATGCCTTGAAGGATAAGATTTGTCGATAATAAGCTTTTGTGTTAAAGTATGGTTGGATATTCTACACTTTTAAAAATATTTTGAATTGTACAGGGTGCGTTCAAAAAGTAGGGTGTCACAAAGTTAGATTATTTAAATGGGACACCCTGTATATGAATGGATTTTTGAATTCGACGCGTAATTTCAAAACTTTCTCACTATTGGTTTAATACACGAAAAACATAGTTTTCAAGATAATTCGACTTGTAGTGAAAATTTAGCAGTTGCAAGCATTTCTTTGTTGTGAACATACTACTTCAACTTTGACTCCAACGATTCATAGATTTGTATCCTGAATAAGTTAAGCCAAAAAAACATATTCACTACGAAATATTTGACATCTCATTTGCAGGGTGTTTTATTTCCAGGTCCAAAGTCAGAAAACCTCTATAAAAACTGTCACTTTTATCAAATGGAATACCCTATATATTTTTCTGTCATCTTATAACTCATCAAAAACTCTTCACATTTTGTAAAGAATGTCCTATCCCTATCTCTAATAGTTTTTGAAATATTTTGATAGACATTTTGAATAAAATAGATAGGTACTTTCCTTCGCGGTAGAAGTAACAACCTGTAGGTAAAACTAACTACAAACATAGATATGATAAAACGTAATGAACACATTATTTTTGTAAGTGTAACCCCAAAAAAAAAATCAATTTCTTCTTAATAAATGTTCGAATAGATGTCCTTGTTCAATACACATGTCAATTCTTCTAATGATATTTTCCCGGACATTGGATAACATGCCTGGTGTTATTGTTTGACATACATATTTAGTATTTGGCAACATTTTATAAAGAAGAAAGTGGTTGGCAAACTAGGATACAGACCTGTGTGTAAAAAGTGTGGTAAAGAGATGCAAGGTTTAGTGGATAGACTAAAAATCACTGGGAAACCGGAAAAAGTAAAAGTAGTGATATTAGTGGTATGTGGTCTTGAAAGTGATTGTGAATTCCAACCTGGAACTAGCCAAAATAAAGTTATCCGGTCAGTAAAGAAACAGATAAGGGACAAGGGAAATGGGGGTGGAAGTGAAAATAATGGAAGTAGCAGCCATTTGGGTTCTTTTGTTGTGCGAACTTGTCAAGATAAGAAGAAATAATTGGACATGCAAATAGCTAAAGCCGGTTACGCAACAAACTGCAGTTTTAGATCGAAGTAAGGAAGTTCGAAAGGCCATAAAAATGTTAAGACCAGGTTACGTTCCGCCGCGCCGTCTAGATTTCAGTTATCATCAACGCTCCTAAATGAAATATTTGAAGAAGGAAAAATTAACTTTTAGGGTATTATGTTCTCTATTTGTTTTTGTATTAAAAGGATTTTTTTTAAGTTTCATTTTTGTGAAAAGCAGCTACATTCCTTTTCAAGTACCTACATATTCTATGAATATTTTAAAGATGAAAATGCATCAAGGTTTTTTTTGTATCAAAAGGAGTTAAAAGTTTTATTTTTATGAATAAATATGTTGTAAGTATCCTGATTTTAGCTTAATTTTTTAAATTTTAATCGTGATTTTTAAATTAAGAATCACTTGATTAAAATCATGATTCTAATCGCTGATTTTAATCAACTGATTTAAATTTTCTGGACCCTGGTAAGGACTGTCATGAATGCAGCTCAATGACTAGTAGAATTTCCTGCATTAAATTTTATGAACAGCCCATCGGTAGATCCGATTTCTGCCCAATATTCATTAGGTTGAAAAGTGCTGCACCCGAATAAAGGCAGTTCATACTACATTTCCTGAAATATGCCTGTTATTGGAAAATAATACCGAAATTAATGTAAAAAATATGCTGCATCTGCTGCCAAATTGGCAAATTTTTCGAAGTCGGTTAACTCTAGCGTCATTCACCAAGTACGTATTTTTTTTATCTAAATAAAAGGACAGCCGAATAACATTCTTATATCTTAAGTTCCACACACCTACTCACAAAAAAATGTTGAGCCTTTTTAAAGCATGAAGTGTGCCGTACGTAGCGTCCAATATCAGCTACAGTAAAATTTCGGCCGGATTATTTTTCTCGCCGCCAAGTTTATTCGTTCTTTAAACTACAAATTCTTTTTTGGTTTGATTTCGACTTACCGACTTATTATTTGTTGGTAACACTATAAAAGCCCCACCACCAGCGCTCTCAACGATGATAGCTATAAATTTGGGGTTCACAGCACAGAACGTCGAGTCCCAGGAACTTTTTGACACCCTTATATTGTCGTAGCATTGCTCTCTTTTCAGTGCTTGACCGTAAACGTGTCTGAATTTGGAAGTTCTCACAACACGAAACGACATCTAGAGGAAAAAAGTAAAGGTTAGCTTATGAAGGATGGTTGCATGTAAGGTCAACAGCAAACATGAAGGATCTACGAACATTTTACGGGACATTATTATTTTAAAAATACATTTTTTCGAAAAAAAATACTTTTCAAAAAGTGTTGCATGTACCTACAAGGTTTGAATGAACTATTATCCATCACCCTGTATCTAAAAAATGAAGTGGATCTGGACGTACGGACGAAATTTCGAGTTAATAGGACCATCTAATATTTTTTCTCCATACAAAGTTTGAACCCCCGTTTCACCCCCTCAGGGGTTGAATTTTAAAAAACCCTTCCTTAGTAGATGCCTATGTTATATAAGAAACCTCTGTGCTGTTTAAAAATTTGGCAATTACAAACAAGTAAAATTTAAGCATCAAATACACTGACAAAAACTGAAAAATATCTCAAAAAGGTGAGATTTTGGGAAAATTCCTAAGAATAATTTTTATTTTACTCTATCTACAGATTTTAAATATATGAACAATTTTGTAGATTTTCTAATGGCATTGAAAATTTGTTAAGATTCAACAATGAATCTAAATACATATATCCCCGCCACTGCATAAATGTATAATTTAAAAAAAAAACATTATACAATTCAGTTTATAGCCCCAATAACACCCATAAAATTTTACTTAATCATTATAAATTGATTCACGACTATTAAAAATATATACAGGGTGAGTTTTTAACAGTGTTACAACACATGTAATTTTGGTGAGTTAATAGGGAGATGGGGGACATATTTAAACACATTTTTGGCATTTACCCCCTTTCTCTATTTTGAGGGGTAGGGGTAATTGTATGTGTCCAATTTTTTAAATTTTATTTGCCTCTTCAGTTACGGAATTATGGTTAACTAAATTTTTATTGAATTTAAAAAATAAATAAATTTTATCAATAAATCAAGTTCACTTATTTCAGAATTATTATTCATTTCCATGGAAATGCGTTATTTTTTACTTAAGTCAGTTGCGAATTTTGACGTTTTAACGATTATTTCTCAGTTTATTGCTCAACATGGAAGCGAATTTTAATGTGCAAGTTGATATGTTGTTAATTTTGGGAGAGTGAAGAAAAAACTACAGAAAAGCTGCACTAGTCTGGGCGGAGAGGTTTTCTAATAACCCGAAATCTCACTTGGCATTTAAAAGGCTGGAAACCGGAAGTCGTGCTACGGGCAGCGGAGCGGCAGCTACAGACCTGCATGTAGGTACCAGACGGCTTGCTAGACATGCTGGAATGAGTTAAAAATCAGTTGTGACCATATTGCACTTGTACAATTTTCATCCATAGCACATTACACTCCACCGAGAGCTATATGGGCAAGACTTTGAAAATTGAGTTACATTATGAAACTGGGTCACAAGACAAATGCCAGGAACTAACAGGTTCCTAATGAATGTTTTTTTTTGTTCTGACAAAGCAGGGGTATTGGGCAGGTAGGATTTTGTTATCCCTTATCAGTAGAAATTTATTTTCTACTTTTTATTGGGTTGTTTTCTTTAGGTAAATAGACACAATATGCACTACTGGGCGTCGAAAAATCCCCAAAAGACTCTGCCAAATCAACATCCCTGGTCAATTAATGTCTGGTGTGGTGTAATCGGGGATAGAGTTATTGGCCCGCATGTTTTTGAAGGATATTTAAATGGGGAAATGTACACAGCTTTTTTAAGAAACCAATTAGCCCAATTATTAAACCAAAACATAAATCCTGACATGTGCACAGAACGGAGCTCCACCCCATTATGCAATACAGGCCCGTAATCATTTGAATGAAATATTTCAATACGATGGATTGGATGAGCTATTCTGATCAACTGGCCTGCTAGGTCCCCGGATTTGACCCCCTTGACTTTTTCTTGTGGGCTTTTATAAAGGTGGCGACTGCACCTACAACTTTAGATGATATGAAAGACCAAATCCGCTTTGCCTGCTTATTAGTGACACCTGCAATGTTACAACAGGTACGAAATTTATTTAGAAAAAGAGCGAGAGAGTGTTTGGAAGTTGAAGGGGGACATTTCGAACAACTTCTCAAGTATATCACATGATAAATAAGTTGAAATTAAGTGCTAAATTTTCTTTTTATTTTTTTAACCTAATAATTCCGTAACTGAAAGAGCAAATAAAAAAAAATTGTACACATACATAGTTATTTTTTACATAGATTCGAATTTTATAAACAAAAGTATATCATCCCATTTAAAATTCCAAAGTTACCCCCATCCCTCAAAATAAAGAGAGGCGGTAAATGTCAAAAATATGTTTAAATATATCCCCCCATCTCCCTATTAACACATTTTTCGAAAATACATACATTTTTTACAAAAACATTGCTTAGATAGGATTCTATCATATTAACCAACATTTCCTAAACTATTCAAATCTATTACCAGCCTTATGACCCGTAAACCATAACTATGGTATTCAATTATTTTCTAAAAATCTTTGTAGATCCATATTTAAGTACTTAAAGCATTTTTAGTTTTGTATTTACAAATAAAAATATTGTATGCCTATTACTAATAGGCTTTGTATTCCTGAAATATTTAAACAAAAAATAATGTTTTTAAATAATTACTTTTCAAACCATGATTCTAATTAAAATATTCAAATTAGCTGAATTTATAAATGACCACAGACTTTTTAATGAAGACAAAATTTAGCTACTTTACGCAGAAGGTTGGCTAATAATGTTAGCAAACTGAGTACGCTCGAATTCAGAGGTGTTAAAGATACCCTATGTTTCTTAAGCACCTTCTGCTAGCAATTTTTCTTTAACTCAAGAATAGTTACCTGTTTATTAAAATAGAAATTGTTTAATTTTTTCTTCCTTTTTTCCGATTTTTTATTCCCTACTTAACTGAATTACCTTAGTAAATACAAGAAAACTATGATAGGTGTTAAACATTTCCACCCTTTTAGCAGTTACAGTTTTTATAAATTAAGTACACTTATTGTTTCAAAGTTGAAAATATTATTTTCTAAACAATATTAATCTTAATTCCTTGCATTAGTGTTTATTCATACTATGACTTTTTGGAAAAATAACTGCATTTCCCAAAACAGACATCTAAAAGGCCATTATAATGTGTAGGGTTTTTAAATAAAAAAATTCAAACTGCTACAGATCCATTTATAGTAATATTTTTTTAGAAATAAAAGTATATTAGTAGGTCCTAAATGACCCCCTAGACTTGTATTATTTCATCTATCTCTATTTATCAATGGGAACTATCTTAAAATTTTATTATACTCAACCATCGTTTTTCATACATTCTTTCATAAATTTCACGCACACCGAAGTTATTTTCCGCTAATATTTTTAGATTAATATCAAATTTTCAAACTTGATAACCCAAACATAACCTACAAATCTAAAGTTTAAGGACGCACAAAGGGCACAAACCTTGTTTTAAATCCAAGTTTGTAGAGCCTAAATCCTGCAGGTAAGGTCTATTTACATCTAAATTAACTAAAAATATATATTTTGCCGTAATTTTCACTAGCACTTCATATCTTGTTCACGATATTCACTTCGACCTGTGAGAAAAGCCATATTTGGTTATGCGAAAATTTTTGAAACGTCAAAAATACGATTGGCGCGACCTCCCTCAAAGAACTATTAAATTAAGTTGACCTTTTGTAAGTGCCATCTCTTGGTTGAATTTCCGAAACAAATTTATACATCTTGTCCCGATTATTAGGTACAGTAACACTAAAATACTTCGAGTTCTGTAACGTCTGAGGATACCCTGTATTAGTATTCGTTGGAGGATACCATATAGTAAGTATATGGAGGATACCACAAAAACCTGATAGTAGTCTATCAGTAACCAAGCCGATGATTGTTGTGCCTTATGGCCATTGAACTACATAACAAACGTAGATGGAGTTCAATGCTTATGGCATTTAAATCATTCAATGGAATACTCTATCGTTTCTATGAACTATAAAGTTACTGGAAGCACTAGTTGTTTTCCTGACATCTAGAAGAACGTGGAGTAATTTAAACATTTTATCGACAGACAGATATCGTGATATTTAGGATTCGGATTATAGGAACAGGAGGAGCTGCACCGGAAAATTTTTGGAGTTCCGACTTGAGGATTTTAAAGAGGTTAAACGGAAATAAAATTTATTTTGCCGGGAATGAAATTATTTTTTGGTTAATTCTACCAAAATTCCATATACGTATTACTACTATATAGCGAACGACGAAAAAATGTTGAAGCAAAGTCGTAGCCTTTGGAAACAATTTCTAACCAGTCATCACGTGACTACTGAACACACTCTTGGGGGTTTTTTGCAGCGAAGGACGAAAAAATTGATGAAACAAAGACGTAGCCTTCGGAAACAATTGCTAACCAGTCACATGACGTATTGAACATGCCTCCTAAACAACCACGTGGTTTGCCCAGCTATCTTTACTTTTGAAAGGTAAAAAGACGAAAAGGAAACCGACAAGCTCACATTTTAAACTGCTGTCAGAACTGACAGTGACAGTTCCGTCAAGTGCTGGCACATCACGTGGTACAAAACAAAAGAAAAGGAGATTTTATCTTTGCTTCAAATTTTAACAACGGGTAGACTGGATGCTAACAATATAGTAGTAATACGTATATGCAAAATTCACTATTTCTAGGCAGGGGTTACATTATCAATATTTATATACGTGTAGTAATACGTATATGAATATTTACTGACAATACAGGGTGTTATGAAATTAACTGCACATATTGGAATGGGTGACTCCTGGGGGTAGTCTACAGACATACCCAATACTGTTTTTTTTTAAATCGAACATTTTAAAAATTTTCAAAAATACCCTAAAACCCGCCCATATTCATCGCACCTGGCAGGGCGAACACATGATATTATCACCGAATATATAACACATAGAAGGGTCACTCCTGCGCGGCACTGTGATGTTCTAAGATCAAAGCATCGCCGCCAGCAGCCGAATGTATGTTCTCGAATTCTAAGACTTGCGAGGTCGCAGACGGAAATCCCAAATTACGAGGGCGATACGTGCACGCGATATGTGTAAGCGGGCCGAGCTGTTTTACGAGGGTTACTCTGTAGGAACGGAATAAAACTAAAAGTAAACTACAGTTTTTTAATTAATCAGTTGTATTAACATAAAGTTACTATAAGAACGCAGTTCAATTTGTTAGCAACAACACTGCAAACTATTATTTATCTACAATAAAGTAGTTACAATAGAAACAACATTAAAGTGTGTTTTAGATCGATCAAATAATAAACTTAATATATCGGATAAAAAGAAACTGAGAATATATTTTTTAAATACATGTAGGGAAATATTTTTATTTAAAAACACACAGTTGAGCTGCGTTCTTTACTTATAGTTAGTTAAATTTGAAATAAAGAAAAAGTTATTGGATTACTGTTTTTTCTTAACCTAAGTATATACAATATAATTTGCGTAAAGTAAGTTCCAGCACCTACAAATAAATTAAATACTAAGTTTGTTTTTTATTAGAAATCAGTTAATACTGAAAAAACGAGTGGTAATATAATATACCTAAAATAACTAAGAAATTATTAACGGCGTAACAGACCTTCCGAGATTTTGACAGATGTTACCGTTTTGGGGTTCCTAGATGACAACAATGTATGTTGTCCATTTCCGTCTTCCTGTCTGTCGGTCTATCTGTTAGCCCGACAGCTCCAAAACTAGTTGACGGAAAAGGATGAAATTTTGTATGCAAAGTACGCCTTAACCCTACTCGAAACAGTATATCCTTTGTGTTCAATATATACACGGTGAACACTATAAAAAATTAAAATGTTAAGATTTTTGGTTAAATTTTATAATTTAATATGACAGTTATAGAAGAATAGTTAAATATTTAATGAATCCAACCATATTGTGAGAAAGTTATACGAAGTGACAAAGTTTGTTTTTGTTTCTTTACCTACTGTTCTGTTTAAAGGTAGGCAAGTTCCAAGTGGTATATATTATATTCATAAAAGAAGGCACATTAATTTGTAATTATATTGGGATCATAATCGATTATTTCGGTACATGCCTTATTGTCATGGCAGTATGTTGACGATAGGAGCAAAACAAAAGGAACGTTGTTTGTCATTCTAAATAAAATATTTAAAAAATCGACAAATATAAGTTAAAAAAAATTGTAAGGTACAACTACATGGGACCTTCACAGAATGATTGGCTAGGGTCTAGGCTATCTGAAATGGCCAATTACAACATTTTTTGGAAGGTCAAATTTTTTTATGACGAAAAATGTCATAAATGTGACAAAATTAATGTCTCTTACATTTTTACACATACCTCGCGAACTAATCGAGATAGTTCCGTTATATATTTTTTAATCCATAGAAGAAATGTGAGCGAAGGCTACTGAGTCATTTTGTTTTTTTGAAAACTCTAGTTTTTTTTTTGTAAAACTTGGTGAAACTTCAACATGTAGGTACTTTAATTGCAGCACTTTTTTCAGTAAGCGAGAAACTTTTATGTTTTAAAGAATTTGGTCATACCATCTGCATACGAAGGAAAGCCAAAACATCGACGAAGTTTAAAAAAAAAACGCAGTTTCTACAACTTATAGTGTTCAAGTTATCGTTAGTTAAAATTGAAAGATTCGGCTGCCGCGTGACCCAAAACGTCTCGCCATATTAATGCTCGTCTGCGCGCAGTGCAGGGCGATGTTAGAATGTTTAAAAAACATCGATGTTCTCTTATTGATATTCGATGTTTTGCCATCGATGTTAGGGGTCATAAACATCGATGCCAATATCGATGATTATCTTTCGATGTTCGACCATCGACCTTCCGTTCCGAATCTATTGACAAAAGATTTTGGGAGCTAAATTAATAAACATTATTTATTTAGTTTTACGTTCTTTAATTTTTTAAGGGTATGCAATTCTTTTGTTTTGTTTGTTTTTATTTTTACTACACAAAGAGATTAACACCACCACCAGAACGAAAAAGTAAAAAAATGTTCAACACACAAAAAAGTATTAATTTAAATTTATTCAGTCACCCCTATATAAACAACACAGAACTCTCCGTCCGCTTATTTGATCCACTTTATACCACCACGCGTCGTCGAATGAATCAACTCGGGCGAATTTGCCCTCAAGCGGGGACGAGATGAGAAGGGAAAATTTCGTCGCGCAGTCTCGGGCGTGTTCGCGCTTATTGGAGAGTGATCCTTCTATGTGTTATATATTCGGTGATATTATCGTAACTAGCAAAATACACTATTTTAATTAAGGAAGACTTTTTAATAATGTGCCTAGTTCAGCCAAGAAATTATTTACCTACAAATAAACACCCCAAAAAACAAAATACTAAAATTGCATTTTCGCTGTGACTTTTTTTAAATTAGTACCTACATACAAACAGTTTTTTGCACTGTTAAAGTAATTTTTATCACAAGTACTCAAGTATTACACAGAAGACACAACACAAATAAGTATCAAATTATATCCAAAAACATATTACATAACAAAATTTGGAAGCCGAAACACCTCTTTAATGATTGACGGCATAAAATGAAATGTATAGGTACCTAAATAAAAGCTTATGCAAATACAATGCGCATATTAGGTAATTAGCTTTTCTTTGTCTAACCCAAATGTTTTGCGAGTGGTTCGCATGTATTTCCATAGTGGGCCGCCCGGCCGGAACAACCCGAGAACCGACTTTATCGACGGCCACGCGCGGACAGAAAGCGATATTATTGGTGGGCCGTCGACTCGGATGCAGTGCTCTCTTTCCTCTATCCCATTTTACCGCTCTTCTCTCTTCATTTATTTCTTGCGCCGAGGGGAGCTGACCGCTACGATTGGTTAAAGATCTGGCGTACCGGCGCGTTAAGTGACTGCGCAACATCAAAACGTCCTGACGTGTTCGTGCAGTGCTACCGTCAGTCCCTCTGGCGTCGTATAGTAACGCTTTTCGTTTTTGTTTTATAGTTATTTTATGGAGTTTTTCAATTCTTTATGTCGGAAATGAGTGGGTTAGGCAAGTGTAAATACAATGATGCATTTAAAACAACTTTTCCTTGTATCAAAAAATCTTATTAAGTATTTTTACGTTACCCTGGTACCTACTAACGTAGACTGTGAAAGACTTTAACGAAATTAAAAATTATTGGACAGATGAAAAAAGTCGAATGACTGTCTTAACACTGGACGAGGTTATGAAGGTAAAGTATATTATTAGGTAATTTAAGTTGTGAGGAATTTTGCTTCAAAATTAAGGACGATATAAATAAACCTGTTAATAAAAGTCAAATCTTCTATTAAATATGATTAAAAATAGGTAAATAAAAAAAGTGTATTAAAAAATGCTTAAGTATTATGATTTTTTTTTAAAGCTAATTTTGAACTAAAATTTTTGTATAGGTAGGTACTCTTTTTCCTCCAAAACTTTCTGGTCGGCCTAGTTGAACATTATTATTTTACTCTTGGTTTAAACAGCTGTTCTCTGGATTTTTTGTGTTGCAGTATTTTACCATTTTGAAATTGAGTGTTTTGAAACAGTTAGTAGGATTTCTTCTTTTCAAACTTGTTACATAGGAATGTTGTAGAGAGACTTCGCAACGCCACAGCGAGAACTGACGTCAAAACAAAAGTTTATTTTCTGTGACTGACGTTGCTCAAAGTTTTTCATACGGCCATGTATTTATTCCCAGTGGAGCGCAGCGACTAAAAAACTTCTTTTGAGGGACGATATCTACCTTTTTTTTTATCGTGAGCATTTGTGAATATTTTTATTCAATCTGAATTCATATCAGAATTTCCCGCTTTCAATATATGCAGTGAATTTCATAAGACCCTGTATATACTGAGTTTTATTCAGATGATTCACAATACACTATCAATAAATATTGACATCAGTACACAAATCAAACCCGAATTGATTTCTCGCATGTTATGAACCCGAAAAAGAAAGCTTGTATTGCTATATTTTAGAAATAAGTCTTCAAAAATAAAGAAAAAGAGGCGTTGGGTGAAAAATATATATTAAAGCGTGATATTTAATGAATGAAATACGACTTTGTGATTCAGGAGAATGGATGACATATTTAAAAAATTATTGGAAATGGTGTCACCATACATTACAAAGCAATACACACACATGAGGAAAGCTATCATATTGGTGAGCCACCCCTTGGAAAAAAATGGACGCATTTAGGTATTTTATTTATTATTTTTTCTAAGCAAATTTCACATCATTTTGTCGACAATTATTAAATTTTAAGAGAAAAAAATGTGTAAGTAGAAAGTTATAGGCATTTGAATTTTTTTTTTAAATTATATTTATTTTTAGGTTTTGATATTTTTTTCTCTTAAACTTATATAATATAAAATATTTTATTTATATAATATAAAATAATATATATAAATATTTTTCTATTAAAATTCAAAAATGCTTGACAAAATTATGTAAAATTTGTTTAGAAAAAATAACAAATAAAATACCTAAGTATTTCTTCATCAGCACTCACAGGTGAGAGCGGCGTTACCTTCTCCATGCTGAACGATAAACGAATACTGACGAAGAAAATAAAAGGGTATGCTGACACTGACGAGTAACGATATTGGAACGGCTCTCTTTTGGATAGAATCAAGGATATTATTATGTGTCGAAGGTGATGCCGCTCCCCAGATGTGGGAACAATACTCTAGGTTAGGTCTTATTTGGGAAACACAGAGAGATTGTAAAATAGTGTAGGTACATTTTTTGTTTATTAATAAGGATTATAATTAGTGCAACATTAATGTAGCCCCTTTTAAGTGATTTTGTTTAAACATTTTGAAGCCAGTGGCGTAGATATAGCTTAAAAAGATTAAATATTTTTGTTACACTCTGTGTGTATATATATAAAAACTGTGTAACAAAATTATACGACACGGATGATATAAATCGCAATAATTGAAGGAGTTAAGAACCTCTAAACTGATTTGTATTTGTCGTTACCATCGATCTACAGCAAGAGGAGACGACATGACGACTGTTTATTAAGAACCATTTAGATAACTTTGGTTTTGTTTCATACATTGTGCGTGTATATGACAAAGAAAAAGGAAAGAGAAAACGCTGAACATTCGCTTTAAATTTCACTACAACACGTATATTCCGGCCTGTCAAAAACGTTACACGCAAAATACCAAGCCCTGACAACTGTTTAAGACATGAATGAACGGGACTATGGCACGTGCTACGGAGAAAAAGCTTCGTTGCCACTCCCACTCTAAATTTATTATTAACAATTTATTACAATTTAAAAAGCAGCCATTTGTCCTTAATAAATAATGACATCAGGAGACAGCAAAAACAAGTGTCAGTCTACATGTTAACGTAAAGCTTATATAACCTAAAGTCGAACAGGTTTGTTTTTCTCGGAAACAGTCAGAAGGGGAGCAATCAAATTTTCTTGGGTTGATAGAGGAATAATGCAACTAGTTTCGGTAAAAAATTCAGTTATACAGGATGTTTCGTTTCGGAGCTATTAAATGTCAAAGTCCGCGATTTCCGTTGAAATCGGGTACAGGTCTCAAAAGGGAATTAAACTGATGTAAATTTCGGAGGTTGTAGAGGACCCGGAGCTTCAGAACTCTATTGAAACCGGTGAGGATCGGATTTGGCAAGTAATTCTTCTGAATTTTCTTCAGGTCGAAATATGCCATTTGCAGGCCCCTCTTTGGTACCTAATAACTCGAAAACAAAACGTCGGATCGAAAAACGGATTCATAAGTGGAACTTTAACATCTCAAATACTTTCTTTTTGCAATACATTTACCTAAACCGAAAATTACTGGAAAATGGATATAATTGGGAAAAATTGGAAATTTCGATTTTTGACCCGTATATTTCACGGTTTCTAATATTTTGTGGGGTCAAAATGGTTCAAATTAAAATCCCATATACGTCATCGGAAAGAGTTTCGTCGAAATACATGATTTCCATATTTTCTAGTTTCTTCATTCTTTATAGGAAGGGAGCAATCGCCGATTAAATTTCGATTTTTTGACTTTTTTTGCCCTCGACATCTGTATATGTGAATCACTCTGTATTTTTTCCTATCTAATTTTTTCTCAATTTTTCAACACTATCTTATAAAGGGATAATCACTCTTTAAAATGAATACCGAATGAGTCATCCAGGAGCGTATTAAGGGATAAAAAAAATTTTCATGATTCTTTCCGACAAATCCTATTTTTAACAGACATTATTCCACACTATTTTCTTTATTTAGTGATTCTTTTTGGGTTTATTTTATCCGTTAATTATCTAAGAATACCTCGCTCTAATTTAAATCGCTTATTTTTCGTTAAAGTTATAAATAAATGGGTTAGTTGCATCAGCGACATGCAAAATTTGAAAATTTTTGAATTTTCGAAGATTGCTAGGAAAACAAAGAATTGCAGTTTATTTACTCGAAATTATTGATATGATGTGTCAATATTTCTCAAAAATACCACTACCAGCTTTTGTTGCACAACTGAAAGTTTCCTGGACCGATTTCGGCTTGAAATATACATTAATAAGATCTTAGGAACATTCTACTTTAAGTGCAGGGATATTTCATTGGATGAGTTACGCATTAAATGCCATTTTTACTGATTTTTCGATGACCCTACAACACTGGAATTCGCCGTGTACTCATTATGAGCCATAAAAACACTTTTGACGACACAGCCAATGGGATCACGTTTTACAAGTTTTGAAATACGCGCGAAATTGGCAGTAGAAAAATTAAAATTAAATTTGGTCGAATTTTAAACCTTTATATTTTTGTTATTATCCGTCCAACCGACGCAATTTTTTGTATGCATCTTTTAATTGACTGATTGTGCAATAATATTAACATATGTATTCAAAACGCGAAGTGGCACTGCGTTATTTTAGTATAGTTTATTAATCTGAAAATAGCCCGGTAAGAGGTGTTTTCAACAACTAGGTAGAGGACCATATAGTTGGCTAGATTAAAATTAACGTTGGAATTTTGGATTGTCCTAAAATGTAAATAATGGTATCTCCATCTTGCTTCTAAACCTATGGTTTTTATTATATGTGCGTTAATGGAACCTTAAACATCGATCCATGCAGAAATATTTAATTCCGCTAAGTTTATAAATAAATCCAGGCCCTACACAAATCCAAAATACCTAAAACAAATAAGCCGGAATAGAGCAATTTCAAAAATTAAATTAGCTTCCAGCAGAAAAGCAACTATCTGGGCACAATAATATAAATAAATAAACCGACGCGTGCGCCTCTAGCTCTAGCTCCATTTCAGAGCGGACTGGAAATCGATAGAGCCAAACGACCGAATCCAGGCTGAAAGAGAGAGCTCTGGAAACCCAGTTTTCGGGAAAAGCTGCTTTCGGCAACGAGGCTGAAAATTTGGGCAAAATGATTTGTGAGGTACCGGTAGTGAGGTGCGAACGGGACGAGACGTGAGGAGGTGCTTTTTAGTTTTCGGTAGAGAAAAGTCGGTTGTTCTGTTAAAAAGTGACGAATATTTTATGAAACGAACTGTTGTTAGAAATGTTCCAAATTTAGAAATTGTTTGTAAGTTGGGTATTTGGTCAAACGGGTTATTCAAGTTGTTCAGTATTTGATAAATAACAAGGTGGGCGTAAGGTAAAAATCCTATATTCTTTAGTAACACAAATAGTATTTTGTTTTATTAGGAGTAAAAGCGATACTTTTATGACGAGTCTGTAGGGCAATTACAGACGAGTCACAAGAAGTTGCTTTTACTACGAATAAAACATACTATTTTTTGTTTAAACGTCGTTAAATATAGAAAAATAAAGATATAAATTTTTAAAATTTTTTCATTTAAAAATCTTGAGTTTCGAGTGGGCCTAACGTTGCTATGGATTTATTATTGTATTCTTTGATACCGGCGCGTCGTTCGATTTGACAAGTGTCAGTGTATATTATTGCGAGCAACTTTCTTTAATTGTTACTCTTTTAAAAATACCATTTTTTAAAACCACACTTACTCCAAATCAAAATGTTAAACTCAGAATATACCTGTACGCCCCCGGAGGTTGTCAAAATTGCAGCAGATGTCTGAATTATTCAACATATATTTATTCATGAGTACACATTCATACTTTTACCTCCGCTCTCGGCGGCAGAAAAAGTACTTTTACTTCCGCTGACAACAGCAACCTCCTACTGACAAAAAAGCAAAACTATAACGTCAAAAAATTAGTAGAAAAATGTCAGGTTTATTGACGTTTGAAGAAAAATAAAATTTCTGACACTGGGAGTTGCCTAAATTTTGTATTAAAAATTACAATTTTTATAAGAGACTAAGAGACAGGGACGTCAAAACCTACATCATTTTTTCATGAGAATTTCGCTGGCAAGTCCCGTTGCGCGTCTACAGGGTGGCCCAAGAAGTTTCAAAAAAATTATTTTATTAATAAGTTTATCTAAATAAATAAAATTAACCGTTATAAGTAAAGCTGTGCACAATAAGCGTGATTACAGTGGCGTTACCGTTTTATTTATTGGTTGGTACTGTAGTAGTGATATAAATAATATAAACATATGAGCAATATACAGGGTGTCCCACGACGAACCGCCGCGATCGATTATGGAAAAAGTATAAATAGCAAAGATCTGCAAATTTGGGAACATGCTAATGTCAATGGGGGCAATTCGGATAAAATATTTTCAAAATGGTGGCACTTCCGGTTGTACCGGAAGTAGATATCAACTTGCTTATTTTAAATGGAACACCCTATATATTATTTCATTTTCGGATTTTACGTAAAATTCTAATCGCATCTCATGTATAATCTCCTATACCTAACTCTAACCGTTTTTGACATATTTCAAATTTTATGCCAAAAATGACGTTTGCAGGCCGAAAAATAATTATCGATTTTTCCTACATGAATGCCTTTATGATGTAATTGGGGTTGGTTTCCTTGTGGAAGGGGATCTACTTTAGTAGACTGTGTTGATAATTTGGTAATAAATAAATACAGGGTGATCAAAAACTAACATTAAAAATGAAATTGAAAAAATCGTTAAAAGTCATTTTTTTCAAATGGGAGCCCCCTATTTTTATAATTTTACCCTACTCAGCATTAAAAATAAGGGTAACTTTGTATAAGGTTGTCTATTCCGAAAATCGATAGTTTTAGAAAAAATGGCAGTTTAACATTTTTCTATTGTAAAAATCATATACGGTTTTCAAGTTTTGTTATTAGTTGGCCATGACCGCGAGGCGCGGACAAAAAAAAACACTCGAGCACTACAGAAATGTCATTATTTCTTGCCATTTGACAATTATTGATAATAATCATGCCAGGGCGATTAAGTTATACAAACGAAGATTATTTAAATTTGTTTATTATCTATGGGGAATGTAACAAAGTTTTATCAAGAACATGCGAGACATTTGCTGACAGATATCCAGACAAACAGAAACCGTCACGGAACAGTGTTAAACGAAAAAAGGAAAATTTCAAAAATTTTGGCACTGTTAAGGCAAAAATGCATAAAAGAAAACCCATTCTCAATGATGAAAATGTCGAAATTGCAATTTTGGGATATTTTGCGGCATATCCTATGACAGCATTAAGACAAGTGGCTCTACAAACAGGAATCTCAAAGAGCTCAATCCATATAATTCTGTTGAAAGCTCATGGTGGAAATTTTGAACATTTATTAAAATAAGTTGTTTCCCTGAATTTTTGCAATTTTCCATTATTCCTTTAACACTGTTCCGTGACGGTTTCTGTTTATCTGGATATCTGTCAGCAAATGTCTCGCATGTTCCTGATAAAACTTTGTTACATTCCCCATAGATAATAAACAAATTTAAATAATCTTCGTTTGTATAATTTAATCGCCCTGGCATGATTATTATCAATAATTGTCAAATGGCACGAAATAATGACATTTCTGTAGTGCTCGAGTGTTTTTTTTGGCCGCGCCTCGCGGCCATGGCCAACTAATAACAAAACTTGAAAACCGTATATGATTTTTACAATAGAAAAATGTTAAACTGACATTTTTTCTAAAACTATCGATTTTCGGAATAGACAACCTTATACAAAGTTACCCTTATTTTTAATGCTGAGTAGGGTAAAATTATAAAAATAGGGGGCTTCCATTTGAAAAAAATGACTTTTAACGATTTTTTCAATTTCATTTTTAATGTTAGTTTTTGATCACCCTGTATTTATTTATTACCAAATTATCAACACAGTCTACTAAAGTAGATCCCCTTCCACAAGGAAACCAACCCCAATTAAATCATAAAGGCATTCATGTAGGAAAAATCGATAATTATTTTTCGGCCTGCAAACGTCATTTTTGGCATAAAATTTGAAATATGTCAAAAACGGTTAGAGTTAGGTATAGGAGATTATACATGAAGTGCGATTAGAATTTTACGTAAAATCCGAAAATGAAATAATATATAGGGTGTTCCATTTAAAATAAGCAAGTTGATATCTACTTCCGGTACAACCGGAAGTGCCACCATTTTGAAAATATTTTAGCCGAATTGCTCCCATTGACATTAGCATGTTACCAAATTTTCAGATCTTTGCTATTTATACTTTTTCCATAATCGATCGCGGCAGTTCGTCGTGGGACACCCTGTATATTAGTTCGTATCCGATAAAGGTTGCTCTCTGCGTATATCAGCATTATTAATAATCCTTTAACTGCATTTATTTAGAAAATGAGGGTTCTACATCTAATGACGTAATATTAGCATACGAAATTATTTCGCATAAATCTACATTAAACGTAACTATCCAGGTTGCGAAAGAAATACCTGCTACCTGTTTCAATTTTCTTCGTAGGTAAGTCAAAGTTAATGTCAAGGTTGACAATAATACTTTAGTCACCGTGAATTTATAGTTTCATTTTTATGCAAAATGAGTTATTCTATTAATGAGAGATATAAAATGTTAAAATTATATTTAAAAAATAACAATAATGTTAGAGCGGTTCAAAGACAATATGAAGAAACTATTGAAGAGGGAAAAATAACTCTATCATTAAAAACAACAATAAAAACAAATAGAAGACTAGGGGTCGTATTCACAGTCGTTCCTTCATTATCCCTTAGATCTTGAGGTAGGATTTAAGCAAGGTGTCGCCTATGCTGAAGAAAACCTCAATGTCTGAGGAACGACTATCAATACAACCCTAGAAGAAAGGGGAATTCTGGGCAATGGAAAAAGAAGAAGAAAAAGAAATGAAGAAAGAGACCTAGCGATTTTATTATATTTTCAAGAGAATAAATCCCGATTGTGTGCGGTATCTCAGATATGGAAGAAGAGATGAAATGTTGACTTATGGAACAGTTCAAAGAACGCTAAAGTATTTTAAGTATAGACCATATAAAATTATGCCAGTTCAAAAGCTTAGTGCCGATCAAAAATAAAGGAGATATACTTTTGTCTTTGTCACAAATATTAACGAAATGGTGCAGCAAGATCCTAATTTATTTCATAATATCGTTTGGACAGACGAATGTTCATGTTTGGTCGGATGAAAATCCCTTTACCGTCGAAGATATTGCTTTTCAGGGGCGTAATTTAACGTTTGGTGTGGGGTATTACAAAATACAATTCTAGAACCATTGTTTTTTCGAGGAACCTTAACTGACCAGCGCTATCTTAATTGTTTAGAAAATAAAATCGAAGATATTCCCTACGAATTGCCACTTGAAGAACGTCCATGTATTGTATGGCAACAGGACAGAGCGCCTCCCCTGGATTTAATTGTTGAGGTTTGCAATTTGTTAAACCATCAGTATAACGAATGGCTCGGTAGATACGGAACGTAACATTGGCCTGCAAATAGCCCAGACCTCACATCTTTAGATAGTTTTCTTTGGAGTCATTTGAAAACTCTCGTATACAGCAATCATAATGAAAATATTGAAGAAATTCAAAGGAAAGTGAGAAATGATGTAAGAAATCTAAATGAAAATTATGCTGAAAGTATGATAAACACACTTCAGAGGCAGAGAAGAAAAGTGCGAAGAATTAAATGACGGACATGTTGAAAATTTCTTTTGATATTTATTCGCCATTTTTAACATTTATCTTTTTATATATTATAATTAATTTGTTATTGTTTATAATCACTGGTTATTGCTTTCAAATATTAATAACTAATAAGAATAAACATTTATTGTTTAATAGAATAACTTATTTTGCATAAAAATAAAATTATAAATTCACGGTGACTAAAGTATTATTGTCAACCTTGACATTAACTTTGACTTACCTACGAAGAAAATTTAAAAAAGGTAGGAGGTATTTCGTTCGCAAGCTGGATAGTTACGTTTAAAGAATATTTAGGCGAAATAATTTTTAATTTGAAATATTTCAAAAACGATTGAAAAACCGCATAGGATATGTTATACAAAATATGTCTAGAACTTCTCCTAGAATCCAAAAACATGATAAAAATCATACCATCCAATTTAAAATAAGCGAGAAAATCGATGTTTACCTACAAATGGCTATAATGGTTTCGCATGTAATTCGCTTCTGATATTATTTTCCATTGAGTTTTTATCCTAGCACTGTCTACTGGACAGGTATTGGCCAGTCAAGGACATTCTTTTTTCTAAACACACAAAAGTATGTTTAATCTAGCACACACTGGGGAATTTCACCAACATTTAACAAAACTTACCTATTTCGCAAAGCTTAAATCCATTTTAGATTTAATTTTTTCTAGTTGAACAGTTAGGTTTTGACAGCTTTGGTTGTCAAATTGTTTATTAGGCGTCCAAGTTTATGTTTTATTCTGTTATTGCTAATTAGTTTATTCAAACGCACTGTGGTTACTCAAATACTTTTTCTTTAAAATTACGCAAAAATATCAGGAATACGTAAATACATATTACAAGAATTAATTGCAAATTTAAACCCTTCATTGTAAAATTAGACCGATCTAAGGGTCCGGTCTAGTTCTAGAGTTTTTAGGTAAAATATCTGGTCAATAGCTTTTAGTTTTTAGGATACAGGGTGGTAAAGTTATTTTTTAAATTTATTAATTCTTATGTATCTTTCAAGAAAGTGAATTCAAATTTGATCTAATTTCATTTAGAAATTATTTACAAGGTGGTATATCTTCGGAGTCATCTACTCAGCTGTATTCTTTATTTCATTTAAAATATTTCTTGATACTTGACAGAGTTAGATTAGGTAGAGCCTTGTATGAAAATCCCCAACTTACAAATGTTCACAATTTTTTTAAGGTCAGATATTAATATTTCTAAGTTGAATGCTGAAATAATCTGAAGCAACCCTGTATATATTTCAAATCAAATAAGATGTTAGTCAGCTGATTAAAGCTAAAAAATATACTAAACTGTGCTAAAACTACCAAGAAGGATTTTTCTTATGACTCTAAGAACTATTTAACATTTGTCAAAACTAGTACCAAAATGAACGCACTAATAGTGATTTTATGTGTGATACTTTTCAACTTTGAGTTTTGCAAGTTGCAAAAACCGAATGTGGACGCGAGAAGGCACGACGTGTACATAGCAGGATTTTTCCCGTTTGGAAAAGGAGTTGAAAATTCAGAAACAGGTAAGTTTTAGAAATATAAAGTTCTAGTTTATTTTTATCCCCATCTTCCTCTTTAGAATAAAGTTTAGTTTAGAATAGTCTAGTTAATTTTATTTTTCAACATAGTCCCGTGAATTTCTTGCTGGACTAATTTACGCGGAAATCACTTGTCCATCACCCCCAAAACTTTTTCTTCTATTTCTATTCGGTTTTAACGCTCGATTTTCTTCTTTTTTTTTAATGAAGAGCACTCGCTATTTTCCACTTTTCTCGTCTCACTCACTATTGTTCGAATTGTGCGAATACACAACGCCGCGCCGGTAGCACGCTCTTGAACTTTCTTTAAATCATTGATGGGTTTATTCGCCTCAGCTTCTTGGCGCATAAAATGAATATTTGCCAAAAATTCACGACAGATAACACTTTGCCTTGTACTTCAGACACGTAGGTACTCCGTGTTGAAATACACGTCACGACAGTTAGAACATAAATGAATTAAAAAAGCATGCACTTTTGCTATGGACTGTACGGTCTACTGCGCGTATAACGGGCGGGGCTAACTCAAAGGCAAAGCTATATTTGACAAGCTGTACTTTATCGATGTTTTCTCGAGTGCCACCTATTACCGGAGGTCCACACGCATGTTCATCTTTACATGAAGTTCTACCTCATTTTAACTCCTCACGACATCACCGTTTCATAAAATCATAAACACCAGTAGGTTTGCCCCAATATTTTTCAAGTGCTCATGAATTTAAGTCAAGATTATCTTTCAACAGTACCTAATCACCGCTCTTTGCTAGACACGCTACCTTTTGGTACTACGTACTGAATTTGAATGATCAGGCTTAAGATTTTGCATACCCGATAAAACATTCCTCAAAGTGTGCCGTGGAATCAATAATGTCTTGAATTATTACTCTTAAAAGACAACACAGGTAATAGGTATAGGTGAATGAAAAATAGAACTGTCAAGTTCTGAAGTTTTTATTCTTAAGAAAATTCAATATGTTAATCACGGCAGAACAAAAACCTTTTATGATCGAAAGTTACTTTAGAAATGGTAGAAGGATTGATGGTCAGTGGGTTTATTCAACACGGGACGCCATTCAGGATTTTCAAACAGAATTTCCACACATAGTCATGGATTTCGACCAGTTTCGCCAAGTTTTGATTAGATATGTGACTTTGTTTAGAGAAACAGGAAGTGTGAATAGAAATGAAGGCAGTGGGAGACCCAAAGTTCGCACTGCACAAAAAGTACAAACTGAAATACAATCCTGAAATGTGACCTGCAAATGCACGATTATTGTCTAAGCTCAGTCCAAGAATTGTTACCAAACGACAAGTCGCAGCGAATGCAATTTTCAGAGTGGTTTATGGGTAATTTGCATAATAATGAAAATTTATTTGAAAAAACCTTTTTTACTGACGAGGCATGGTTTTACCTCTCTGGTTATGTAAATTCTCAACAAATACAGAAGCCTCTGCATTCACAGAAAGTTGGCGTGTGTGCAGCCATATCGAAAAGAAGGTTAATTGGACCGCTTTTTTTAAGGGACTCTCAATTCGGTGCGATACCGAAATAAAATTAAATTTTTGTAAACGCATTAGACGATGAAGAGATGCGACAAGGCTACTTCCATCAGGACGGCGCACCAATTCGCGCAACTCTTGATAATTTAAATATTTTGGAAGAATTTTTCGAAGACCGAACCATTAGTCGTAATATGCCAGTTAGGTGGCCACCACGGTCCTGCGATCTCACGCCCAGGGCTGGATTAACCTAAAGGTAAAGTAGGCAACTACGTCGCTTTGGGGCCCGAGAAATATAAGTATTTTCTGTTTGAGGAAGAAGGTAGAAAAGGGAAGAGGGGCCCCAAGACTTGCATTGCCTAGGGGACTCTACATGGCTTAATCCGGCCCTGCTCACGCCGTGCGACTTTTTTTGATGGCCATACATTAAAAACTCGGTTTGCAAAACCCCTTGTGAAAATTTAAAAGCCTTACGGGTTAGAATTACAAATAAATTTCAGGAGATTAACAACTCCCCCCAAGTGCTCACCAATGTTTTTGATGCTGTAAAAAGAAGAATAAGAACATGTTTGGCGGTAGAAGGTGGACACGTCTCTCATTTAGTTTAAATTTATAATTTTTAGGTTCTTTGTTGTATATGTTTTTTTTTAATTCTATATTAACCGATGACAATGACAATGATGTAATTTTCTTAAAAATAAAAACTTCAGAACATGACAGTTTTATTTTTCATTCACCTATACCTTTTACCTGTGTTATCTTTTAAGAGTAATAATTCAAGACATGCGTGATTGAGTCCCCGGCATACTTTGATGACGTTTTCTTTTATCTTACATTATGTTCATGGAATGTTTTAATAAATCTTTGGTTTAATATACCTACACGTCTCAAATTAATACTAGTTAGGGCAGCGACTATAAAGAATATAGACAGACACTCGAATACACCCAAAAGCCGGTCTCCCTTGGGACATTTGGTGGGTTTACTGGTTTATAGTTTAAAAGTTAGTTTGTCTACCATTATATATACATGTAGATACATAGTATACATCTTTATATAATGGTAGACAAAAAAACTTTTAAACCATAAACCAGTAAACCCACCAAATGTTTCAAGGGAGACCCGCTTTTCGTTGCACGGCATCGCCAGTGTTCGTCTAGGTATTATTTAGTATATGGTTAGGGTCAGGGCATTAATTTCTTGATTTATTATTTTTTATTTCTAATTTCTGCATTCCAGTGAAGTATACAGTCTTTTTCAGTTTTGGAACATTTTATAGGCAGAGGAGTAATGCCGAGCGTCAAGTTAGCTTTGGATCACGTGAACGAGCACTCACAAATCCTCAGAAATTATCGGCTCCATATGTGGTGGAACGATACCATGGTAAGGTTTTTTAAAACTAGTTCTTTAAAATGGGTAAGACGGGTTGTTTATTTCATGTAATAAACAAATAAAATGACTTCCTGAAATTTTTTCTGTCACAAAATACTCGTACTTGGCATCTGGCCTATTATAAGTTTATTAAGATTTAACCTTCACTTACTCCCTTGTAACTATTTTAAACAGGGAAAGCTATTTTTTCACGTCATGTTATTAAAATAACCCTGTCGTGTGTTGGCAACATAAAAGTATGTCGCAAAAATGCATTTGTAATTACTTACGTAAGTAAGTCTTTAATAAAAATCACAATATATGTATACGGGGTATATTATAATTTTAGGTGATATAAGAACTGAAATAAAGATATTACATGGATTTGAAAACTACTTCATATGCAAGATTCGAGCATTTGCGAAAAAATGGTCTTATTAACAAACCAGGGTGTCGGAAAAGTCTTAGTATAGGCAAATATCTTTGACACTAAATTTTAGGGGTATCCTATTGGCTAATAAATCTACTTTTTCATGTAATTCTAATTCACGGGTGACGCTAGGGAGTTGAGGTCAAAAATTTTAAATGCAGTCCTATGTCGTATGGTACCTCATTTTAAAGGTCTTCAAAAAAAGCAACATTTTACCGCACACCTCCGTATCTTAATTCGTTTTTAAATGGCAATCTTATACATATTAAAAATCGTGAAAAATTTAAGTACCTTTATTTCTTTTATTATTTTAAAAGTTGTTTAAAAGGACCACCAACTCACTTTTCACATTTTCGAGAATGGCAGGTGTTACTTCTCGAAAATGTGAGAAATGAGTTCAAAAATCGACTTTATTACTGTTAAGAACTTCATGGTGGTCATTTTTAACAACTTTTAAAGTAATAAGAGAAATAAAATTATTTAATTTTTTTTTCACGATTTATAATTTTTAAAGGCTTGCCATTTAAAAACGAATTAAGATACGGACCTCGGGTTTGCGGTAAAATGTTTATTTTTGAAGGTTTTTGCATTTAAAATTTGTGACCTTAATTCCCTAGCGTCACCCATCGAGAGGGTTGGAAAAGTTAAATTACATGAACCTGTAGATTTATTAACTAACAGGATACCCCTGAAATTTGGTGTCTTTATCTTTACTAATAGCAAAGCCCATACTAAGACTTTTCGGACACCCTGTATATTAATAACCAGCCGTATTTGTAACAAACCCTGTACGCATGGTCCGTATCTTACGCGAAAGTTTGGGTCCAAATTGACGTAGCCTATATAATTAACTAAGACCAACGATATATGTACACCTAAGACCGTAAGCTAACTTATCTAATTTGGGAGACCTGTAAAAACGGGTAACAAATATATAAATCTATATCACTCAGAAATGTATTTACCAATGGACGAATGTCTTAAATTTGTTTAATATTTTCTGCAATTCTGTGTGTAATAAGCAAACACTATGCACCTAGCGTGACCACTAGAAATCATGATAAAAGTGTTTAATTATTACTAAGTGCATAATGATTTATTAGCATCAACAAAAACACTACAATACTGCGTTAGCTATATTTAGACAAGTAATTAATAGGCAATATGCATATAATTCAAATAAATCTGAAATAATTATTTTTGTATTTTCTATATAAATTAAATAATAATAATAATAATAATAATAAAGTTTATTTAAATCAATGACAAATTAAATATGATTATAGTTATGTACATTGTACATAAACTTGATAAAACCCCCGAAGACGTGCTTGTTGGAGGCAAATCTTATATTTAACATTACATTATTTAATTATATAAATTATTAAATTTAAAAAAAATAATATATTCAAATACAAATTTCTTTTATCCATTTATTTTCGTTTTAATTAAGAAATAAAATTATTACAAATTTTCATACAAAATTTGCAAAACATGATTATATTGGTTGTGACGTCAGATGATACGTAAATAAAAGTGCTATTATGGCTGGCGTACCTACTATAAATTCGAGTGTTAATTTATTTTCTTAATTATTTCCCAAAGATTAGGAGATTTCGTGGATAAGAAACATTACATTTGATTAAAAAGACTGGTTAACAATGACCACAAGGACAATCGGGTAAGTTGCAGCAAAACTATTCTATTTTCTCTGTTGCCGATACCTCAAATGCAGTGGTGTGATCCCAAAACTGTAGGTGGTGGAGTGATGAGAATCCCCACTTTGTAATTGAGTGTCGTCCGTGACCAGTATTCTTTCAAGACAAAAGTCTGGTGTGGTGTTTTTAAGAGAAAAATTGTAGGGCCGTACTTTTTTCGAGATAATATTACCGGTGAAATTTACTTCAACTTTTTGAACACGGAACTATTTGAATTTTTTTATCGACAACCACTGGATATAAGAAACACACTTTGGTTCCAACATGATAGTGCTCCATGTCACAACTCTGCAAGAGTGACAGAATTTTTAAACCAGGTATTTCCACAGAGATGGATTGAACGAAGGTCAGAAGTTGCTTGGCCATCAAGGTCCCCAGATATAACTCCCCTGGATTTTTTCTTATAGGTTGGGTTTGCTTTGCTCAGGTTGGGTTCGTAAAAGAAAAAGTCTGCCCACAGACCTCTCGAAAACATAGATCATTTAGATCAGACAATGTGTTCAAGAAATTTCCCCGGAGATGGTTTAGAAATTCAGTGTAACGCAGTGCAAAATTTTTGATTTGAGTGTTATTTTGTCAACAAGCAGAACTTTTTATGAGGATTAACTTTTTTCCGTAAAGTCAAAAATAAAAAAGATTCCCATTTGTTAAGATGGTTTTTGGACCCGCTGTATAGCAAAATATATGTTTACTTGAATTTGGTCATACTAACATTTAATGATATTTATGTAAAATTGTTAGTTTTTCTTCTAATTTCGGCTGTTCTTGCTCATGAAAAGAGTTTATTTTCTTCAAAATAATATTTTCAGGTATTTCAAATCCGTTAATTTCTCTACTCTATTACCTTTTTCTCGTTCTTGTTTTATCATATTAAATCCCACAAAATGTAACAATTTTGAACAAACACTTGTCAACAAGACAAAACTCCCTTTTTTGACAGTCATTATGCCTTTTGGCTTTTCCATTCGTTGTGTCTGTATCCTACGAAATGCCCGAAATAAGATTTAATGTCAACCAAGTTCAAAAAATTTCCAAAAAATCTTCACGCAAAAATTCCAGCCACACTTTTCCCATTCACATGAATGGCTAACACCCACAGACCGAAACAACATACGATCTTGTATAATAGCGGAATGTATGATTATCCGGTACACCAATCCAAACGGGAAGAAGATTCATCAGGTAAAACTGAATGCGTTTGACAGGTTCGGGAAGACAGTTGCGGCGGATTGTATATTTGAGTAAGTCCCCCTTCTGTCGTCCCAATCTTGTTAGACGACAATCAACAGTATGGAACTAGCTGGAGAGATATGCTATCCAGGACGAAGCATTGAACGGATACTACAGCTAATTTAATTTAAAAGAAATAATTTGTGTTGTATTCCTTTTTATATGTTTATCATTCTGAAAGTTATAAAAAGCTGTATAAAAAATAAAAGCACTGTATGATTTTGTTTATTTGTCGAAGTGCATATTAAGATGCATTTACAGACACCTATCGGGTTAATTCAAGTCAGCCGATATCGGATATCCTTTGTTATTTACAACAGAGTAATATAATAAATCATCAGCAGATTACTCCGTTCTTAGCTCCCGCAAATACCTATTCTTTGTACTGCTTTGTTTTGTTGTTACTCAACGAAGTCGATCGTGTTTGTGTTCAAAGTTCAAATGCATTTGTAATTCAACATTTATGTATTAGTACTTACCTTATATATTATAAATATATGGCTATCAAAAAGTTATCGTACTTTTTAAATGGAAGCAAGGTTAAAATGGAATTTGTTTGGTACATCATGTGTCCCACCGATTCCTTCGAATTTAAATTCAACTGTTTTTTACCAGCTTGTATATTTCTATAAAAAATGTATGTATACCTTAAGGCCCGCACAGACGATGAGATCGGTATCGCTACATGTCGCATGATCGTAGTCGCGATAGAAATATCAACGTGTGTGTGATTGTATCAGTATCACGGTATCAGTATTACCACAGTTTAAAGAATATATTCTGTAAACTTTGGTATTACTTTGTATCACCGTCTGTATCGCTGTCGTAAAACTGCGATACCACGTGCGTGCGACTGATACAACTTTCAACGTGTGTATCCATGTATCTTGTATCGTGATGCCAAATTGTAAACAATCGGATGTACCTACAGTAGTGTGGTATGGTGGATTTTTTAGGATGGCGGCCGCAGACAGAGAATTCCTAAATATGTTAATATGTATGAGTTGTTTCCACGATTGTGGAACTGCACATCAAAAGATTATGCAAATAAACAAAAGTGAATTAGTGGTAAAGTTCCAAAAAAAGTACCCCAATGCTGAAGGAAACCTCAAAAATACCTCAAAAGTAAAGTTGATGTTGATAGACCTATCACTCTGCAAGAGTTAAAACAAAAAATACGGAAAGAAATTAATGGAATACCACCTGAGATGTGTTTAGCAGTTTTTGACCTCAGGAAGACGGCATTGCAAGCATGTTTTGACCGAAATGAAAGGCACCTCGACAATACCATTTTTAAAACATAAAATCCGCATATAGTCTGTGTACTTTTGCCTTAATAAATTATTTTTAAAACTTCAACAACATTTTTAATTGTCATTCAAAAAGGAAAATCTATTCCTGGACACCTTGTATATGATTTCAATATTAAAATTATAAAATTCAGGGAATGAGGGTGTCACATTAAAAATATGGTAATCATTTAGGAATACAAATATCTAGCGTCGTCGTCGCATTTAACAATGCCATTATGAAAAGTCTTTCTATCATGGCGTTTACATAAATTTTCGGTAAAAGAATCAACACCATATAAAAATATGACAAGAAATTATTCAGGTGAATAAATTTGCAACTATTGTGACACCCCAACACCTGACAATAAATCCTACCGAAACGCGATGGATTCTCAAGGACGCAGGTATTGGGGTAGGGACTATTTTTGGTTGACGGTGCATTATACGGTTTTCTGCGATCATTGCAATTTTTTTAAAACTGTCTATCCTTATTTATTGTTATTAAATATTACAAATCTGGTAGCGGAGTATGGAGCATTAAGAGATAATTTCAAGAAAAACGAAAAATGTCCCAAATTTGGAAGTCCATTAGTGTAAATCGTTTGTAAATTTGCTTCAATTTGACCGTCTTAAAACTTTATTTGATTCTTACGAATGGCAGTGGATTCTGTAGCATCGAAGGTTAAGATTGCGGGCCGGATTTTCTGAAAATGAAATGATAAAAATCTTGCTTCTAACCATGTTCCCCAGCGTGTAATAATCCATTGTGGATGTTCTGGAATGCCAGGACACTGCCGATGAAATTCGCTAATACATTTCCGGGATTTGCAGAACACGGCTTTTGTCTGTGCTATTAATGTATCTATCTACATCTAGATAACAATTTCGAAATGTTTCTGCTCCAAGATGTAGCGCATGAAGTATACACGTGACATACACTTTTGAGGAACCGGCCTGCAAGAAGCGTGACTGCGGCGTTATCACAAACATTAATACCTGTTGTGAAAGTTGAAATTTTTGCAATGTGGTTAATCTCAGGTTCTTTACTACTTCGGTAGTGCCATTTTCGAATCGTTTACTTGCGAACAAATGTGGTCCAAGCGGATTTAATGTGCATACTATAACATTGGCAACAGAATGTTTTTTAGAATCCGTTTTCTCGTCCACGGTTAACCACAGATTTTTATCGTGTACTGCGGATTTAATATAGTTTTCAAGTCTCTCACGCACAACTGGGAAATATTTTCGTACCGTCCCCCGCTCCCCAGATGTGGGAACAGTACTCTAGGTTAGGTCTTATTTGGGAAACATAGAGAGTGTGTAAGTTGAAAGGGAAAAGTATTTTCTGGCCCGAAAAAAAAACTAATTGGTCATTCATGTGGTTGGGATAAATGTTACTGGATTTTTATGTGACAGGGCTGGGCAAGGCTGGGTCTTACACCTTAATAAATTTATCGTACATTTTTTTCTATAAAAAAAACATTATTATCACGATATTACCTACGCACTATCATGAAATTACCATAATAATATAGTTTTGCTCTTTCCTAATGTCACATTTTTACCAAATAAGTAGGATAAACCTGAAAAAAATTCTATGAAAAATGTGTTTATAAGATGTTGGTCGTTTGAACTATTAATAGGAAAGCTTTCCATAAACAAAAAGTTCCACGGGATATCATAAAGTATTAAAATTATCACCAATATACCTTACTTGACCCTACTTTTCAAAAACTGCAGAAAACACTGTCACCTCAACACGAATAAACCCTTCATTTTAAATTCTTCAAGGACCTATATACTTCACTTTAAAGGGAGGGTTAAATCGACGAGCAACAAAAGCGTATTGGCAACAGGTGTCTCATATACCTAACAAAAGAGGCTGTTAAGACTGGAACAATTACGTAATTGATCCACTGCCCTCACTAGGGGGCATATTTTAAGCAGTGACGGCTCGTCATATTGTATTGTACCTATATAAAGCTAAAATATTGAAGGACTTGCAGCCAAATCCAACGGTTTCCCCAAGCCCCCACTAATTAGTATTTTATTTAGTGACGATGTTGGTTGATACATTTACATATTTAAAAATGTATTGAGCTAGTAGAAATAATCAAATTTACAATCACATTTATAAAATTCTAAATAAGTAGTTATTTTAGGCAAATGGCTTTTGTCTAGGCAAATGCTATCTGCCGGGGCAAACGACTTCAAAAAGTAATTTTGTATTTAAAAGCTATTTATCTAGAAAAATGGCATTCTCCATAATCGTTTTTAGGCAAATGACTATGAACTTATTAATGTATTATATTAGATAATGTGTACCTACAGTTCCTTAGATTGTTTATCAATTTTACAGCCATGCAGGCAAATATTTAGAATTTTTATTGTTACCTAATAGTTTTTGCTCAGGTTTACCCAAAAAATAGTTTTATTTCCATATACCTATAAAGGGTTTAGGCAAATACCACCTTCCTAGTTAAATAGCATTTGCCTACTTAGTCTGTAAGCAATTCAAAAATAAAAAAAATCATTTGTCCAGGCAGATAGCATTTGCCTAGACAAAAGCCATTTGTCTGAAATAACCATTTAATAATAAATTATCCTCTAAAACGAGCCAGCGTATACCCTTTCATTATTATTTTATCTATTTGGTATCCCTTTGTAGTTATTTTTGTCACTGGTTATTTAAGAACTAAAATTATATATTTCTGTTTCTATAAATTTTTAAGTACTGAGTAAGAGTTGATTTAACAAATTAGAATCTAAACCTAGCTATTTTGTTACAAATATAATATTGGCGATATTTTTAGATATTTATTGATTCGTACAAGAAAATAAAAGTTTTTTATACACGTACTTTGCTATTTTTATACACTTCAAATATTTTAAAATAAAGTCCTCCTGAAGAGAGGATGTGTCTGGAAAGAAGCTTTCATTCTTTTATCTGAGAATTCATTTAAGTATCAACGTATGTTGCTACGGGATTTCAAAAATTGGAGGTTAGGAGGAAAAGGGAAACCTCTGCATGCAATTTCTGCCACAGTCTGGCGACCCCAAGTACGATGCTGTAAAAAGAAGAATAAGAACATGTTTGGAAGTAGAAGGTGGACACGTCTCTCATTTAGTTTAAATTTATAATTTTTAGGTTCTTTGTTGGATATGTTTTTTAAAATTCTGTATTATGCAATGACAATGACAATAATGTAATTTACTTGAGGGACCTTTTTCTATCTTACGTTATGTAATTTGCTTATGCTTGGTTACGCCGTTCCTGAGATTTTGGGTTCTGAAATTTTTTAAAGTAATATCGTGTAACTCATAGTAGCCATGAATTTCGCCTACTCCTTCTCATCTGTCATGACATTTTCTTGACTGAAAATAATAAAACACGGATTAATGCGTTCATTTGTTAGTCACTAAATTTATGGCCACTAAGATTTAGTACATATTGTTTACAAATTCTAGGATCCGAAATCTCAATATATGTACTCTTTAAAAATAATTGAAGTTTCCTACAACTTTGACATTTTGGGTTGGACAAAAATCTAAAACTTTCATACATGCAGTGTCTTGATTACTCTTTAAATATCGGTTCTAAGGGATGTGACAATATATTGAGAAAGACCCTGTACACGAAAATCGGTTTCGCCAATGCTTCTTCTAAATTTACTTTTGCGCTTCAACGATTCTGCATCAAGCTACCAAAGTTTTTCTTAAAACATGTCACGTAACGTTTTCGATTTCTAAATTTAATTTCGAATCGAAAAGAAATGTAAAGTAAGCTCTGGTTTCCCTGATCGACTATTTTCAAGTTCGGCACCGAAAGTCTGATATAAAATGAATGACCTAAAAAATGGAAACAGTCATCAATCCACGTCTTTGATTCCCCTCGTTTCATGTTTAGGAAACATACTGGAACAAGACTTGTATTTTTTAAATTTTAAATTGGTTAATAATAGTGGTGAGTAGTATTTTGAAAATAAACCCTTTAACACAAAATGCCTAACACGTAGGTGTGTGACACACTTTTTATTTCTATCGTATAAAAGAATAATTTCTTAGATATTCCTTCTCCCTCAGTATTTATTTTCATATATAATATAACAAGTGCATTGGCAATTTTTGGGGAAATCCGCACGAATGCGGTTTGACCACAAAAAGCATTAGTGCACGTAGTCCACGAATGCCTTCGTTTGCTCTAAACCGCGCCCGAAAACTTTCATTGCACGCTTTATATTCGTGGGACAATTTCATGAACCAAATTTGCGACATCACCTCTCGATATCTTCGGATTTGCTTCAAAAAGGCAACCCTATTTGTATTAACTACAATAACTGCGTGTTTAATTGGCAGAACTTTAATATTAAGTAATAGTGTTTCGAATATTAGACAGCTGTTTTTATCTTTCTATAGTAAAATACAAAAAACTGTTTACTCCCTTTGGTGTTTTTCTGAATATGACGTCGTTTCGTGGATCCTAATGTTACATTTATTTTAGTGCAATGCTGCCGTCGGTGTCAAGGCCTTCTTCGATATGATGCACAGTGGCCCACACAAACTTATGCTTTTTGGAGCCGCTTGCACTCATGTTACCGATCCGATTGCAAAAGCATCGAAGCACTGGCATTTAACTCAGGTAATGTCTGACCGCACAAAGAAATGCAAATCGCAACTTATAAAATTGCAAAAAGAAACATGCGTATCATACTAAAAAAAATTGTGACAAAAAGAGAAGTATGCTTATCACAACTTATACAATTGTGTCAACAAGAGAGAAATTTGCGTATCATAAATTATAAAATTGTGACAATAAACTAAAATATGCGTATCGTAAGTTATACAATTGTGAAAAGCCAATGGTGAATCATATGCAAAAAGATTGAATCGTGAGATGTTTAATTTTTAACGAAAGGAAAAGTTTTTGAATTGTTATTTAGTTTTTATACCGTATATGATGGCCGAATCGGAATTCTCGTCGGAATGAAAAAAAATCAGATGTCTACTTTTAATTTATCCAGTAATTTGTCTAAATTGGGTGAACAATTTTTAAATCCATTTTAGATGTTTCTTTTGTGAGGAGAAAATTTTATTGTTATCACGTAAATTATACATTTTTTTCAACGAACCTTATTAAAACTGAATAGGAGGGGCTAAAAACGATAAAAATTTAAAATTATCGTAGCAGACACTAACATGAAAAATCGCGTGGTTCTTGACTTGAAGTTTATATAGTGACCTTTATTTTTTGTTGTTACAGTAAACCTCACAAACCAATATTATTAACCAGACTTTTGAAACGGATGTCTTAAAATAACATTTTTCTGCAAGCATGCGGAAAGTAGCTACTTTGGAATGTTGCGTTTACTTTCAGCACGCAACAGGCTGATATAATATGAAAGTTTTAAATTCTTATTCGACAATACGGATATCTGGAACTCCGCAATCTGCATTTTTACTAGCATACGCAGTGTCTTTTTTGGCTTTGGTTAAAACTGCGATTTATTAGATAGGATGTAGCCGTCAAATTACTAAATTATTACTTTTGTTATTATGAAAATATGAACCGGAGTGCACCCGAACGTGTTAAATAATGACAAACTATGACCTTTAACGTTATTATTACCTTTTTGCAAATGAATGTATATTTTTCTCTATAGTTGTTATGCTGTTATGCCTGGTTACTTTCCGCCAGTTTGTAGAAAAATGTTGTTTGTAACTATTGCAGAATAGCTATTTACCTAACGAGTGCGGAAAATGGTACTTTTCCGCAAGCGACTACAGCTGACCAACATCAATCAATGTCAGTACCAAAAACAATTTTTGATATTGACATTTGCTGCCCACAATTTTAACAACTATTAATTTTATATTACTATATTTTAAGCTGTCTTACGCCGATACGCACCCCATGTTCACAAAAGAGAACTTTCCGAATTTCTTTAGGATAGTACCGTCAGAAAACGCTTTTAACTCGCCAAGGTTGTCACTACTGAAAGAGTTTAACTGGACTCGAGTTAGTACCATATACCAGAACGAACCTAGGTACTCTCTAGCTCACAACAGGTAATTATATTTAAAAATAAATATTTTGTCAAATTTTAGAAACTTTTGCGATCTTAGTGAATACGTTGGTTGGATTACATCTCTCAAATATTAAAAACCAAAAAATTAGTTTATTACATTACTATTGATGTAATGAGTTCATTACACCACTAATGATGTAATAGAGTTTATAACATGTGTAATAGCCGTCAACGAGAGGAATAATATGCCATTTAAATTTTTTTTAATTATTAGGTTGGTAGCAGAGTTGGATGTACTAGGTTATCAAGTGGTCGAGACCCAAAGTTTTACCAATGAAGTTACACCTGCTCTTATAAAACTCAAAGAAAAGGATACCCGTATTATTTTGGGTAAGCTATGCTCTATTTATAAAGCTACAATATAACTAGGACCATATTCTAGAAATCCCAAGAAAGCATACAGCATATGATTCAAGTACATTTTTTTAAAGCGAACCATAAGGCTTTACATGTTAAATCATCTATTAGAAGTATAGGTATTATTAACTTGACATAGGTAAACTTCAGAGTCTTAAGATTATGTTAATTTACCAATTATGCCAAAATAGCTCCAAAAAATACCGAATAAATGCATTTATTTTTCGAGGAACATTAATTTTTCACACCCCTTGTATGATTGTTTTTACTTATTGTTTTTAAATTTTACTTTAGGCAATTTCAATGAAAAATGGGCCAAACACATCTTCTGCGAAGCTTACAAGCTAGACATGTACGGGAGGAAGTACCAATGGCTCATTATGGGTACCTACCGATTCGAGTGGTGGAAAAGGTACGATCCTGACGTGAATTGTACGTTGGATGAACTAGAAACTGCTCTGGAGCAAATCATTCTGACCGACTTGTTGCCCTTAAGTACCAGTGGAGAAATTACCATATCAGGAATTGTAAGTTTCAATAAATACGCATTTAAGAAAAGCGAAGCTAAAGCAGAGACGGTTGTGACTGACTGACTGACTGTGATCCACGCTCTGTTGTGTAAAAAAAGTTAAGCATTTGTGCAAATTTTTGACTTCCGGTTTTTAACATACCTTTACGTTTTGAGGTGCATTTTTTGTTGGTCCTTCGAGCCGGATTTTTTTTTAAATTAGACACAAAATTGAATAAAATTAAGAAAATAGTAACAAAACGAAACAACCGCTCACCAAAACGTTCACACCTGTACAGAGCTGGGAAGTAATCGATTACTCTTGTAATCGATTACTGTAATTTATTACATTGATTGTAATTACGAATCGCGGCTGATTACTTTTTTAGAGGTAATTAGTAATCGGGAATCGTTTACAATGTTTGAGGAACTTGTAAGCGCAAGCATAATTAGTGCAGAAAAAAAAACAAAGTAATTGTAATCAGGAATGGATTTCTTTTTTGTTATAACCGTTCCAGTTATGACCATGTATTTAATTTTAGACCGCCGACGAATACAAAGTTGAGTACGACTCAAGAAGAGGCAACGAATACTCCCGTTTCCATGGCTATACGTACGACGGCATCTGGGCTGTAGCCTTGGCTATACAGAATGTTGCCCATAAAATTAAATATTTTAGAAGAAATCAAACTGTCAATGATTTTAGGTATAGGGATCCGTTGTGGGAGAGTCTGTTTCTGGATGCATTAAATAATACTAGTTTTGAAGGTAAGTTTTAAAACCTTACATACCTACATAGTAAGTTTGTAGATAGAGGAGGGCCGGATAAAGCTAAATCGAACGTCTAGAAAAAAATCCAGTGGTGATAGGTCTAGTCACCTCGGTGCCTATACCGCGATGTGTCTATTTTACAATTTCCTTTATTTGCGTATTACATAGGGCGGTCAAAATTAGGTTTATACAATTTTTACGAATTTTTCAGCGCCAGAAATGCCCCAAAAATCGATTTAAAGATCAAATTCTCTAGTTGAATATCGCCATTTTAGGCGAGAAACGTCAGGTTACCATAGGTTTATGGAAATAAAATCTGAAAAAAATGGTATTTTTATTTACTTAGGTGTAACTGGTCCCGTAAGATTTTACGACAACGAAAGAAAAGCAAGTATTCTACTGAAACAGTTCCAAGATGGAGAAGAAGTGAAAGTAGGAGAATACAGTGCCGCGATACAGCATCTGGACTTGACGTTGGGGGTGCCTCTAAAATGGACTGGAAAGTATGCATGAACATTGCAAATTATTTATCTAGTAATGTTATTAACATATTGGTCGTTGGTTATTTTTTTATTAAAAATGCAACGTCATTACTTATTAAAAACTATGTTGAAACATTTAAGCAACACAGTAAAGTTAGATAATTAGGAAGTTTCCATTTGACTAAAGTACTAGTACTGTTAGCATCACACAATGATACTGGTTCTAAAGGTATAAAATTATATTTAAAGTAAAACGATTCAAAATAAGTACCGTAAGATAAAAAAACATAGGTAAAAGGTAAAGGTGAGTGAAAAATAGAACTGTCAAGTTCTGAAGTTCTTATTTTTAAGAAAATTAAATATAGTAATCACGGCAGAACAAAAAGCTTTTATGATCGAAAGTTACTTTAGAAATGGTAAAAGGGTTGATGGCCAATGGGTTGATTCAACACAGGATGTCATTCAGGATTTTCAAACAGAATTTCCACACATAGTCGTGGATTTCGACCAGTTTCGCCAAGTTTTGACTAGGTCTGTGGCTCTGTTTAGAGAAACCGAAAGTGTGAATAGAAAGGAAGGTAGTGGGAGACACAAAGTTCGCACTGCACAAAAAGAAAAATTCAGGCAAATTGTTAATGAACCCCCACAAATTCAGCGTTTAAGCCAGCACGTAAATGTATCCTACGGAACCTGCAATATAATCCTGAAATGTGGCCTGCATATGCACCCTTATCGTCTAAGGCCGCAGCGAATACAATTTTCAGAGTGGTTTATGGGTAATTTGCATAATAATGGAAACGTATTTGAAAAAACCTTTGTCTGACGAGGAATGGTTTTACTTCTCTTGTTCTGTAAATTCTCAACAAATGAGAATGTGGAGTTCTGAAAATCCATATTTCTTTATAGAGAAGCCTCTGCATTCACAGAAAGTTGGCGTGTGAGCGGCCATATCAAAAAGAAGGTTAATTGGAGCGATTTTTTGAAGGGACTCTCAATTCGGCACGATACCGTAATGAAATTTTAGAAAATTTTGTAAACGCATTAGATGATCAAGAGATGCCACAAGGCTACTTCCAACAGGACGGCGCACCAATTCACATAATTCTTGTTAATTTAAATTTTTGGAAGAATTTTTCGAAGACCGAATCATTAGTCGTAATATGCCAGTTAGAGTTAGGTGGCTACCACGGTACTGCGATCTCACACCGTGCGACTTTTTTTTTATGGCCACACATTAAAACCTCGGTTTTCAAAACCCCTTGCGAATACTTAGAAGACCTACGGGCCAGAATTACAAATAAATTTCAGGAGATTAACAACTCCCCCCAAGTGCTCACCAATGTTTTTGATGCTGTAAAAAGAAAAATGAAAAGATGTTTGGAAGTGGAAGGTGGACACGTCTCTCATTTAGTTTAAATTTATAATTTTTAGGTTCTTTATTGTATATTTTTTTATTCTGTATTATGCAATAACAATAATGTAATTTTCTTAAAAATAAAAACTTCCGAATTTGACAGTTTTATGTTTCATTCACCTATACCTTTTACCTATGTTACCTTTCAAGAGTAATAATTCAAGACATGCGGGATTGATTCCACGACATACTTTGAAGACGTTTTCTTTTTATCTTACGTTATGTTACATGTTAAAATTAAGTTTTCTATGTTCTGAAAAAATTACTATTTTTAAGAATATAATCTTGATTGATTGAACATTTATAAAATTTTATCTGAAAAACACTGAACACCGAGATGCAGTCGCGGACATTAAAATCGTATACCTAATTCCTAATGGACTTTCTTAGGGACCTGGCACTGAGAGTTTGTGGTACGACTCATTTGTCCACGGGTTTGTGTTACACTGAATTGAAAATTAATTTTAGATATCCCCCGAAGGACAGGACAGTACTGATCATTGAACACACAAGAGTAAACAAAACGGTATACGCTATATTAGCCACTCTCGCTATTGTTGGAATATTTATTGCAGCATTCTTTCTGGCATTCAATATTAAAAACAGAAACCAAAGGTAAATATACCTAATAGCCTAAATTAAAATCTTGATTAAGTTGATGATTCATCTAATGGGTCACTACTTCAAAGTATTTTAAAATAAATATACTGGGTGTCTCAAAAAACACTTAGCAGTAAGTCGGATAGATATTTGTTTTATTTTAAAATGGGAAATCTCCCCACGAGCACATGTTTTTTGAACCACCCTGTATAAAAATCCTTATAAATAAATTTTTTAACTTGCGTTGATATGCTTCGTTGTTTTACTTTATTATAAGTTAGTTTAGTTTCTGCACACATAAAGATATAAGAGCATGTTAACATTTTAGGTATATCAAGATGTCAAGCCCACAACTAAATAATCTTATTATTATTGGATGTATGATTACTTACACAAGTATTATATTTTTGGGATTAGACTCCGGACTATCAAGTATAGGTAAATGTACCAAACTGACTAAGTAAGGTTAGAATGAAAGTTCTATTTTTATCCCATAATACGACACAAGTGACGACAAGAATGTATAACACTAATGTCAGAATGACAGATGTATGCCGTAAAGTGGTGCGTAACTGCTAAAGGTTTTTTATATTATTAAGTTAATACATTTTTAGAGGCCTTTCCATATATCTGCACTGCCCGAGCATGGACTCTGATGGCCGGATTCTCCCTCGCATTCGGATCGATGTTCAGCAAAACGTGGCGGGTGCACTCGATCTTTACCGACGTCAAACTCAACAAGAAAGTCATCAAAGATTATCAGCTGTTTATGGTGGTGGGGGTCTTACTGTGTGTCGATGTTGTCATAATGACTACCTGGCAGATCGCCGACCCATTTTATAGAGAGACTAAAAGAGGAGAGCCTTATGTAAGTTACAGAGCGTTTAAAAATTCTACCGACAAAATTATACAGGTGATATTTTGGCCAGAAATAAGAAAAAAGTTCCTACTGGTCCAGAAAGGCTACGTTTTCGAGATACAGGGTGATAGAATTTTAATTTTATTCTGGTTTTTCGTACTCAGTAGCTTATATATGTACGGAATGTAAATGATTTCTTTAAAAACGTTTAAAATAAATAAGAAATTATCACTCTGTATCTCGGGAATAAAGCCGATTCGGACCTATGTTAACAGAAACTTTTTTCCTATATGTAGCCAAAGCATCACCTGCAAAATGTGGTCGGTATAGTTTTGTAACAATCTGTATAAAATTCTACTACTTTTAAGGTCCTGTTCACAATTTCTTTTTTATTTTAGCCTCATCCTTCTAACGAAGACGAAATAATTATTCCTGAAAATGAGTATTGTACCTCTGGCAAAATGACAATATTTATTTCTTCGATCTATGTATACAAAGGGCTTCTAATGGTAAGAAAATATCTCATCATTTAGTAATTTAAACAACCGAATTTGAAAATGCGAATTTAATGTAATTTTTTACATTTTTGTAATAAATGTATATCATACTTTTATAAATTATGTAGTCCATCAATAAGGTGGTTATCAGGAACATAGATATTATGAAAACATGACTGTGATACAGAGACTGTTCTATATTTTTTAGATCTTTGGCGCATTCTTGGCATGGGAAACGCGTCACGTATCCATACCAGCTCTAAATGATAGCAGATACGTGGGCTTTTCAGTTTACAATGTTGTCATCATGTGCGTTTTAGGTGCAGCTGTTGCCCTAGCACTAGTAGATCACCAGGACGAAATGTTCCTGCTTATAAGTAAGTAGAACCCGAAATGTGTATATTCTTTTGAAACTATATCCTGATAAAAAATTTAAAGAACGAAATTTAAAGCAACTTTAAGATAGAGAGATTAAAACTGGACAATTAATAAGAGGGAATATGCATGAACGTATTTTTATTGCCTAAATCGTTTAAGCAAGTCATTACAAACCTAAAAATATTATTAGAAAATTACTAAATTTTTGTTTTATTTTTCGGTATAATCAATTCCAATGTAAAAAGCCGCCACTTTGGCGCGCCGCGCCGTCAAATGACGTGAAATGATCTAAACCACGCGTCACCGTTTTGTGTATATTGAGTCGCCTATACTCACCTTACCCAACCGAAATCGTTTATCAATGATGTAAATATGTTTGCGTAAAATTCGTTTTTTGATTGTAGTGCAATTTGTGTGCAATTATTTTTTATTAAATAATAAAACTACCCTACAAGTATTGTATTGAGCCAATATGCAACAATACCACTTACACATCATGTGACTTCACACCAATAGGATCACGTCATGCAAATTTCGAATTTTGTATGAAAATTTGTAATAGAAAATCGTTTTATTTCTTTATAAAACCAAAATCAATGGATAAAGGCAACCATAACTATTTAATTTATGTAGAGAGTACAAAAATATTTCTATTCTAAGATCTTACGATTTTATGGATTATTTAGGTTCCTTCATAATTTTCTGCACAACAATTACTCTATGCCTGGTCTTCGTGCCAAAAATGGTCGAACTGAAGAAAGACCCCGGTGCTTCCATAGACAAACGAATTAGAGCGACTCTGAGGCCTATGTCAAAAACAAGGAGAGATTCAAGTGTGTCCGAAATAGAAACTAAAATGAAAGATTTGAAGGAGCTGAATACGAAGTACAAAAAAACTTTGATGGATAGGGAGGGCGAATTACAAGTGAGTCTAAAGTTGTTTTAGGTCATACAATTTTTATCTCCGACCCTGAGTTCCTCCTCCTGTTAAACTTGTTTCCCTTAAATTATTCTTGACTTCATCCACGTATGTCTTCTTTGGTCATCCTCTACCTCTTCTCAAATACACTTCCATTGCCATTACCCTTCTTCCTATATAATTTATCTCTTCTTATCAGACTGTCTTAGATCCATCTTAACGTTCTCACTCTTGCCACATCTAACCTTCTTTCATGGCCGATCATCTTATTAGGCATATCCTGTAAAGGTAGGATTTTTTCATAGGCCTGTCATTATGTACAATACCATTTACTTTAAAATAATCGATTATGTAACAGTTATACTTGCAAACAAAAAGTTGATCCAGCCCATTATTATACAGCACCTGGTCTAACATAAGACTGAAATTGACTTTCACTTGTACATATTTAACAAATCCAAAAATTATTTTTTAGATGTTAATAAGACAACTTGGCAATGAAGCAAAAGATCTATTGGAGCAAAAGACCGAAGATTCCATATCAGATACCAATCGTCTTTCTGTTCCGCTGCTACGTAAAGAAATGCCCAGTGTCACAGAGACCAGTGACCTAACTTCACTTTGTAGTCTTAGCTCACAAGCGGACTTTACGTTGCGGCCTCACACAGACAGTCAAAAGTAAGAAAAAATACTAACTATAATAAAATCAATTTTTACAGATACATATTCGGGTTTAATTTGAAAATTTAACGAATTTTGGGAATTTTCTTAAGTCTAAATGTATTTCCAGGAGAAAAAAGTTGCCCACAACAAACGAAACATCACCGAAAAAAACGCAAAACTCACCCAAATGCAGGAAGCCAGACGATCAATATAATCAACAAAGACCAAGTCAAAATATTATAAACCAACCGAGGCCAAATCAGCAACAGCAAGTCAATGGAACCGTTACCAAGACCACGAATAGTGTTAAAATTGATCCTAGCGTCAAGATTGATAATAATATTTCAAAGGATATTCCGCCTAAAGTCGACAGCAACTACAACAGTGTCAAAGAACCTAACAAACTAGTTGCAATTACAGATAAATTAGAGATGCAAAAATGCGAAACACAGGTAGGAAAAAACCTATGCCTATGGAGGCGTTTTCCTGTTGTTACCTAATTTAAATCCTTCTGAATCTGAGAGTAAATTTTATAATAACTTATTTACTTTTTTTCAATTTAGATTAAACCAATTCCCAGTGAAGTGACAGAAAGAGATTCCACGTTAAAACGACAAGAAGAGAAACCCAGAAAAACCCCTACACACGAACGAAGAGCCTCTCGAACTGTGGGTGCTGTAGACTCTATGGAAATTCAAGAGAAGAGAAGAAGTAGCATAAAAACTAGTGGAAGCATATTGGATGACGATGCAGTTAAAGGTGAGAAGATTCTTTTCATTACCTTGCTTCCTCTGTAATTATGTACAATACCATTTACTTTAAAACAATGTACCAGATATATTTGCAAAAGTTTATCCAACACATCATTATACATCACCTGCTCTCAAACAACACTATAAATTGCCATTCACTTGTACATATTTAAAAAAAAATCGTTGTTGCTTCATACATCTTGTAGCACGGGAGCCCCTAGACTTATTCCCTAAGATTATATATCGATCAAGTGTTATACTGTGCTTATAGTTTGGCTAGTCTAAAATATTAAGTAAAACATGTCGCCATATTGTTTTTTGAAAACAGTAGCGCCTCCGCGTAATAATATATATGTTAAATTCTATGCACTTATTACATGCGATCTAAAAATGTTCAATTAGCCGTCTGTAAAAGCTTATCAAAACTATAGCCTACAGCAAGATGGTAGCTTTTAGCCTATATTTACAAATATGAATTGCAACATGTCCTTTTGCTATCTTAACCATAAAAATAATGATAAAATCATGAATAAAATGTTCACCGCCACCGCCTTATTCAGGCTGTTATGAAATTCACTGCATAATAATATATTGAAACCGGTATGAATTTAGATTGAATAAAAATATTCATGAATGGCGCTTCACAATAAAAAAAAAGGTAGATATGGTCTCTCAAAAAAAGATTTTTTAGTCACTGCGCACCACTGGGAAAAAATACATGGCCATATAAATAATAATGAGCAACGTCAGTCACAGAAAAAAAGGTTTGTTTTGACGTCAGTACTCGCTGTGACGTTGCCAAGTCTCTCTGCCATATTTCTATGTAACAAGTTTGAAAAAATAATGTTTTTGTTACATTTAAAGAAAAAAATCCTACTAACTCTTTCAAAACACTCGATTTCAAAAAGTTTAAATACTACAACACAGCGTTTTTATTTAATATTATGAATAAATAATTAAATTTGATACTAAGTTTATTATTATTATTTATTTATTATTGTTATCTTTGTAGTAAAATCTCTTTAAAATACACGTTAGTTTTTCGCGCGCAATTTTCTGTCAAGCGCCATGTGTTCGCTCAGTCAGGTGCGACGAATATGGACGGGTTTTAGGGTATTTTTGAAAATTTTTAAAATGCTTGATTTAAGAAAAACAATATTGGGTATGTGTCTAGACTATCCCAGGAGTCACCCATTCCAATATATGCAATAAATTTCATAACACCTTTTATATATTATTATTTAAATTATCTTGTACGTATAATATTATTAATTTAACTATTTTCTGGAAATTTTCTCCAACAAAAAAGTTGATCCACCACATTACTATACAGCACCAGTATTAACATACCACGGTAAATTACTTTTCACGTGTACATAATTTACCAACAAAAATCCTAGACTCTCTCCATTATAATACTCATATAGGTAGCTTTTAGATGCACTTCCCGCTTCTACCATTACCTTCCCCTATATCTCTTCCAGAAGTAACCTGTCCTAGGCGTACAAGTATCCAAAGTAACACCCGCGGTACTCCCAAGAAAAAGTCGGAGTGTGGCACTCACGTAGTGGCTAAAAGTGAGCTTTGGGATACCGGTAGTCAACATAGGTGCCAAAAAGCACATCAGAAGAGTAGTAGAGTTAGTATATCGCAGCAAGAAGAAGGTAGGCTCAATATTTACATACGTATATAATAATTTTTGGTAAATGGTTATGATATCGCCTCTTTGGCGTCCAGTAGAGTTAGTAAATGCTAAGCAAAAAGTAACCCTTATTTTTTTCATCGCATTAGTTGCTTCGAAGAATTTTTTAAACAAAACGTTTACACCGGGATTCATGAAAAAAAGGTTAAAAATGGCGTGCTGGTATAAATTTAGATCTAGTTGATCAGCTTTGACAAGTCCTGTTGTTATTAAAAATTTATAAATTATTCTATTATTTTCACGATTTGCTCGGCTTTCATCTTGAAACTTTTTGTTAAAATGAACTTAGTTCTGTTATTATGGTAAATACAGACTTAAATTGCCCCTGTCTTTATAAATTTGCGACAAAACTCAGACATGAAATGATAGTACAAACTTAGTTGACTTACTTGTCAATTTAAAACTTCAACTGTCAAATTAGACCAGTTTTAGCTATAGTGAATCGGCCGTTAAAGCGTAAAATACTACCTCCTTGTTGATTATTACCTGTTTTCTTTTTCAGAAGACACCCATATACATCGCACAACTTCCGAAAGGAACCGGCACGGTTCTCAAAAAGAGAAACGGGAAAAATCTCCCGCCAAAACCCATCCTCCCGATATAACATCGAGCAACATATGCAACCAACAATGCAACAAATTAGGATACTTCCAAAGCACGCCTAACGTGGCGGCGGCGCTCAAGTCGAGTACGCATCCACCAAAAAGGGACAAATCCATGTACAACGCCACGTCTGAGGGGGAACTGCTAGATAGGGAAATATTACCGATATTTCAGAAACTGTTAACTGAGAGGAATAAGAGCCAGCATAATATAGTGGACTATTCTTTCGGGAGGTCGTGTCCGAATATTAGTATTAAGTGCGATATAGTTGAATATTTGTAAAAATAGATACGATAAAATTATGTATTAGTTAAATGTAAATTTAATGTAAAAGATCAATTTTCCATATTATAAAAGCCTTTTAAGTTCGAGTACAAGAAAAGACACTATTTCTTAAGAAAAATCGACATTAGGTAAATATGAAATCATTGATTGGCCATATCCTCGCTTGTCCAATTTTGTCATAAATGACCATTTTTGCGACAATTTCGTAGATACAAATACGTTATAAGATTATAAGGTACAAAAATTTTATTAAATGGGGTTCGATTAATACTACAAAAAATATTGGTTTTATCAACAAATGCTCATAACTTCTAATCAATTAATTTGGATAAAACAAAACTGCACGTATAAATAATCGCCAAGGCCCGGCAAACTACATTAAAAATTGCCACTTCATCGAGAACAAAAAGAAAAAAAAAACAAAAATCAAATGTGGTAATTATCAAGACCAAACTACCTGCGTAAGCTAAAGGGTGTGAGAGTGAAATAGCTAGGAAGATTAAAGATAAATGAATGGCAATGTTGCCAGCTACAGTCTATTTTCCTAATTTTAATAGTTATCGCAAAATGATAATTTATTGCAAAATTGGACGAGAAGGGAACCGGCAAACAGAAAATTTCTTATTTATACACCAAGAGACGAACGTAAAAAAACTATCCTTATTTCTGAAAGGATGAAACCTTTAGCAAAGTGAGTATTTATCGTGACAATGCGCAAGCACGGTTGCCTTGGCGAATCCTAATCAAAAGGCGGGGTGGGGGACTGCCTCCCCTCGCCGTCTAATCAGGGTTTCCCAGAAGAGAACTCGGGACGAATCCCTCAATGAGTAGACAAATTAAAAATTTTCATTTGTAGTGAGAAAGAAAGAGAAAGAGTTTCGCAGGCCTGTTGGGGATCTGTCAAAAGCGGAAACATTTATATCTCCAAGCCAAAATTTGTGTAAAGGGCAAAGAGCGGTAACATTGATTCAGCAACACTGTAATCAACACTGCGTGTAAAAGGTTCCGAACTAGGTGTTTATTTTAGAAACTAGAAAAGTGAGCAAACAATGTTTACGATACCAGTTCTAGAATTTTCAAAAATCTATAATTTGAAAATAAGTTTGAATATACAGGGTCGCTCAAAAAGTTGTGACGGATCAAAGTTATATTGTCTTAAATGGAATACCCTATTTTTGATTTACATTGTGATTGTGCTTAAAATTATAGGCAAAGTTTACATGACACCCTCTATACCCTAACCTTATAGTTCCAGAGATACTGCAATGTTTGTATAAAATTAAATGTGGCTATTATTCCACAAAAAAATACCCTCCAGAGAAAAAAATTAGGAAAAAAGTAAAAGGAAATTCAAATTCTTTATCGTAAAGTAAATTGCGAATATACAGTGACCGTCAGATAAATTCGTAAGACATTTTTCACACATAACCCTATTTCATTATATTTTGGTGAAACGGGATTTAAGTGCACTACATATTTGAAGAAATCCACCGACCTGCATTATTCAGCCCCCCCGCCAAGACAATATCCTGGGTGCGCCCATGGTTGGGTTACCTTTATAGCACCAGCCAGGAGATACAATTTCTTATATTTAAACTAATACCTGCACTCGTTTCGGGGCGCAATAAAAACTCCCTTCCCTAACTTTAGATCAAAATCCTTTCTTGTAATAATATATCATATTATTAAATTATATTAAAAAATAACAAGAACAGATAACTAAAACACTAATTTTGTGGTAGAGTTAGCGGGAATTAAGTACTAAAAGATCTTTAGACCTTAATTTATTATTAGCAACGTTTTGATGCTGTCTGCATCTTCTTCAGGCGCATTTTATATTATCAGGAAAGACAACATTTTGACAAGAATTGCACTCAATTTCCTGATGAAGTGCTGAACAATTAAATGCTACTTGCTTAGGTTATCCGGTGATTTATAAACTGAGCTATCCGTTATTTATATAGGGGAATACTGCAGAAGATTAAACGGCAGCTTCCCACTTTTGAAATTTTTAATATACAATAATTTACAAAACACATTAAAAGAAAGAAAAATATATATTAGCCATTTTAATAGCAACTCCCATGCATAGGCGCCGACTCCATGGGGGTATCGGGGCACGTGCACCCATTGGGGGCCTCTAATGGGTGCGGAGCACCCATTGGGAACACGGCGTATTTCAGACTAAGAATATTTATTACAGAAAACTGATAACTGATAAGTTATATACTGCTAATATGCTTTATGCTAAAATCCGTCATAAGTCAGACGATGAAGCAAGAGAGGCTAAATCGTGTATCTATGCTTCATATTCATCAAGACGAGACTGATGAGCTTAACGTGAGTAACGTAGCAAGTAACTTTATAGACTCTAACGCTGTAGATTAGAGTCAGCGACCGCCAGACATACGTTATAGTATCAAGCCTAAGATTTTTTACCTAATAAGTATACCTATATATTACATTTATTAAATTATATTAAAAAATAATAAGAACAGGTAACTAAAACACTAATTTTGTGGTAGAGCTATCGGGAAAAGATCTTTAAACCTTAATTTATTATTAGCAACGTTTTGATGCTGTCTGCATCTTCTTCAGGAGTTTGAATTTTTCAAGATTACTTTAAAAAATTAAAAGCCTAAAGATGCATTGAAACGTTGCTAATAATAAAGTAAGGTTTAAAGATATTTTAGTACTTAATTCTCGTTAACCCTACTACAAAACTAAAAATAGGACGTTAAACAAAATTCATGAAACATTAATATTTTATGGCTGCAGTGTTCTTGGCATTGAGGATATAAGAGAGTTGGTGTAATGCGGAGTTATCTCCTCTCAAATATTTTCAATTTTCTCCTATAGTTCGAATTAATTTTGAGGTCTAAAATTTATATCATATATTTTCTTCACCATGAGCCCCCAAACGTTTTCTATCGGGTTTAAATCAGGACTTTTTGAGCACCAAGGCAAGCACGTTATATTGTTTCGCTCAAACCAGTCCTCATTATTCTGGCAGTATGCACGGGGCAGTTGTCTTGTTGGAATATAAAGTTATTTTCCTCATATGTCATACCTGCCGGAAGCAGCACATTTTATAAAATTTGGAGATATAAACTACTATTTAATGTCAGACCAATATACTTGGACACTTTCGACCCCCCTTTCTTCGAGGCTAGTTGCGTTACAGGACTGAATTACAGGGCGGTTAAGGTTGCCAAAAAGAAGCAGTATTTCAAATTTAATACGTCTAGGTGGAATAGTTTCCAAGATACGAGTGTCCAAAAATCACAATTTCGGGCACTCACTGACTGACTGATAGATCATCATAAATCTAGGGTACTTCCAATCGAGCTAGAGCTTTGAAATTTGGAACATAAATAGTGTTTAAGCTGTTAATTACGAGAAAAATCAATACAAATCCAACTGGCGGAAAACCCAAAATGGCGGATTCCGACTCATGTATATAATAGAATTCGGTAACTCAAATACCAACGTTCCAATTGCTAGAAACTGCGGGCCTTCGAGTAGCGACAACGAAGCGGTAGAGGTGGAATTCGACAGGTTGCATTTGACGGCGACGGTATTGCTGTGTGTGTATTGAGGAGTATTTTATACTTATATTATTACGTGGATATTATGGAAAACTTAACGGAAAAAATAATTGAAACTGTAAAAGCACACAAAATTTAATATGACTTATCTGATAAAAATATTAGAAAAAGCAGTTTAAACTTCTTGAAGTACTTGAAAATTCAAGAACTGCAGCCAAAATTTGTTGTGGGTTTCTTTTTAACATCATAGAACTTACAAAAAAATACCGTTTTGTATCCTCATTAAAATAACAACTAAATAAAGGATTCTGCAAACTGACGCGGTAAACGGTGGCGGTAGCGGTCATGATAGCGGTACTAGACGCGACGGGTCCTTGCAAACTTACGCGGTGGCGGTAGCGATTGGCTACTTGGTATTCGTTGCTGGGAACCACTGCTATAGAGGGTCAGTTTTTTAAAGTGTTACAAGGCGATATCTCGAAAACACTTTAAAATATTTTCATAAAATTTTGGTGAGTTAACAGGGAGATGGGGAGGGGGGACTTATTTAAACATCTATTTAACATTACCCCCTCCCTCTATTTTGAGGGGTGGGGAGTAACTTTGCAATTTTAAAAGGGATGGCGTATTTTTGTTTATTATATATCACTGACTGACTGATAGATCATCATAAATCTAGGGTACTTCCAATCGAGCTAGAGCTTTGAAATTTGGAACATAAATAGTGTTTAAGCTGTTAATTACGAGAAAAATCAATACAAATCCAACTGGCGGAAAACCCAAAATGGCGGATTCCGACTCATGTATATAATAGAATTCGGTAACTCAAATACCAACGTTCCAATTGCTAGAAACTGCGGGCCTTCGAGTAGCGACAACGAAGCGGTAGAGGTGGAATTCGACAGGTTGCATTTGACGGCGACGGTATTGCTGTGTGTGTATTGAGGAGTATTTTATACTTATATTATTACGTGGATATTATGGAAAACTTAACGGAAAAAATAATTGAAACTGTAAAAGCACACAAAATTTAATATGACTTATCTGATAAAAATATTAGAAAAAGCAGTTTAAACTTCTTGAAGTACTTGAAAATTCAAGAACTGCAGCCAAAATTTGTTGTGGGTTTCTTTTTAACATCATAGAACTTACAAAAAAATACCGTTTTGTATCCTCATTAAAATAACAACTAAATAAAGGATTCTGCAAACTGACGCGGTAAACGGTGGCGGTAGCGGTCATGATAGCGGTACTAGACGCGACGGGTCCTTGCAAACTTACGCGGTGGCGGTAGCGATTGGCTACTTGGTATTCGTTGCTGGGAACCACTGCTATAGAGGGTCAGTTTTTTAAAGTGTTACAAGGCGATATCTCGAAAACACTTTAAAATATTTTCATAAAATTTTGGTGAGTTAACAGGGAGATGGGGAGGGGGGACTTATTTAAACATCTATTTAACATTACCCCCTCCCTCTATTTTGAGGGGTGGGGAGTAACTTTGCAATTTTAAAAGGGATGGCGTATTTTTGTTTATAAAATTCAAATGTACGTAAAAAAAAGGAAGCGTACAAAATTTTTTTTTGATTTGCTTTTTCAGTTTATGGAATTAGGTATGATTAGGTTATAAAATAAAAAAATATTTACGATTCAATTTCAACTTATTTATTGTCTGTCGTTCTTGAGAAGTTGTTTAAAATGTTCCCCTTCAACTTCCAAATACTTTCTCTCTTTTTCTAAATGAATTTCGTACCCACTGTAATGTAACATTTCAGGTGTCAATAATAAGCAGGCAAAGCGGATTCGGTCTCTCATATCCAGTGGCGTGTCGTGCCTTTAGGTGCGGAGGAGGCACAATGATTTGGGGGCGCCAAATTATGTTCCTTTTATTGGAGAGGAATGTGGTCATAGTAAGCAGTGAATATCCGAGGAGGCGTAAGGGCGCCGTTACAACGAGGGCGGAGGGGTGCCCCCTAACCCCTCCGCGGCACGCCACTGCTCATATCATCTAAAGTTGTAGATGCCTCGCCATCACTTCGTCCTTTATAAAACCCCACGAGAAAAAGTCAAGGGGGGTCAAATCCGGGGACCTAGCAGGCCACTTGACCGGAAATTTATTTATTGTTTAAATTCAATCAAAATTTAGTTAACCATAATTCCATAACCGAAAGAACATAAAAAAAAAATTGTAGGTGTACACATACGTAGCTTATCATGTAGATTCGAATTTTATAAACAAAAGTACATTGTCCCATTTTAAATTCCAAAGTTACCCCCACCCCTCAAAACTGAGAGGGGGTAAACGTCAAAAATATGTTTAAATATGTCCCCCATCTTCCTATTAACTCACCAAAATTTCATGAAAAAATTTTAAACTGTTTTCGAGATATCGCCTTGAAACACTTTAAAAACACTCACCGTGCATACTTATGGTATGGAAAGCAAAAGGAATTATTTATACATGAAATTGCCGCCTCAGCGCGCCGCACTAATCGCATGGTGTGGAAAGTAGGAATTTAAAGTTCTTGTGAACATACGCGTGAAGATTTGACCGATGTTTCGCTACAATTCACATTCTCTTGAAACAATTCGTGACTCTAACATAAAGGCAATAAAAAACATCAGTAAAACAAAAATATAACAAAATATATTTGGCGCACTAACAGTAAAAGACATAAATATGAACTGTACAGGAAAATAGATACGTTAGAGTGTGTTAAATTATGCAGCTGAACAATATCCCTGTTAATACTTAAATGGAATGATAACGCATCCATTGGGTAGGTAGGTATCCCTAAAAATGTTTTAATGACAATATTAAAAACGGCATAGCTCATATGCCTTATACGGAATATTTCATATTTTAAGGGTATTGACTGCTGATTACCCACTTCTAATAAGCAGAAGCACCAATAATTTAATTATTGTGAACATTTTAAACAATAGATCGCAATAACATTAATTTGCTCTTAATAGTCAATTTATAGACAGTAATGCTGGGCCTACAAGTACAAAAAACGTACCTTTAAATTTTAGAGCCTTAATACATTGTTGGAACTTATAGAGTTTTCTAAATCTCTTTCAGTTTTTCCAAAGTTTCATTCCTGGTCTTGGTCAAATCCTTTTCTGGCATAACTATAGGTTTTATTAAAAGAAAACCAGTATGTAGCGTTAAAGCGACCCCGGCAAGTAACAAGAGCTTTTTTGAAGCAGGTGACATTTTCTTATTCTAGCAGAACTATCATTAATTAAATTAACAAGTAAATGCCCTTAAAATCAGATTACAAATTTTCTTTAGAAAAATTTTGTTTGGTTAGAAATTACATAACCTTAAATTTTGACGTTTGTGACCTGTATTTAGCCTTGCAACTCATAAATTCTAAAAATCCACAGCTCAGATTACCGCCCTATTTTTCAAGAAATTCTACCAGCAAAAATAGCGTCAGATGGAAATTGCACTAGAGATGTAATTATAATGCATGCTATTTTCTGTACAATTTCCGCGTGACCCGTTGTAATATTTTGAAGGACCAGCTATTTTTAACCTGTGATCTAAACATACGAATTATGTATTTAAACAGGTTTTTTAGTATCGGTAAATAAATAAATCAAGTGATCGAACAGATTTCTAGTTCTTAGTATATGCTTTTGAGAATCACATCAATAATATTGCAGGAAAGATATTAAAGTTGGTAACTGTTTTATTGGCAATGCCAAAGTATATACGGAGGTCACCGTGAGGTGCCGTTATGTCAATTGGATCAGTTTGACAAAAAAGGTTATGGCGGATAGACATAAAATCGTTGCGTTCAATAGAAAAATTTACGATAATGCCCTATTTTAAGTGAGAACTGTTTAAAAAAGACTAAATTTGTGCAAAATCACACGAAAATGAAAGCGAAACCCTCGAAAAGGGTTGCTGGAATGATAATTCGCTCCAGAAAATCCATTGCTAAGGATGGGGTCGTTACAGTAAGTTGACAATTTCATTGACATTCTGATAATTTACGATTTCTTTACAAACAACCAGGAATTTCCATTGGAAAAACCAAAAATATATCATTGATTAACTTGTTAATATGTTTGTGTAGCGCAAATAAATCTGAGAAATGAATTTTGCGGCATGTTGAATATTTAAAAGGGATTTGTCACAAATACGTTTTTGCACAGGCTGTGATTGTGCTCTCTTGAATAATTTTTCATCGTTAATTGCTTAAATATGGTCATATTTTTGATGGTGTTTTATATATTTATGCCCCGTTGTAAACAAATAATTATATAGGCTCAACACCTAATAATAATGATGACTATCCTGTTATCATGCAACCTTATGTTCAACACTGATAATGGATTTAAACATTCGTTTTGTACAAATTAGATTTGGATAATTCTACCGAAATTATAGTTTGTTAAACTACCCAAGTTCTGCGAACAAGAATCATTAAAAAAATTTGCTTTTCGTCCATAGAGAAAAAAGTTTTATTGTGATTTCTTTGTTGTAGTACCTTGTTTTTATTAAATGTATTAACAAATTTAATCAAATTACAGGGCAAATTTGAAAACTGCTAATTATGTGTAGGTAGTAGGTATGTGGGTAGAAATAATTTGGCATTAGAAAGAAAAACTAAGTTCTACAGAATTAAGAGAAAAACATCATAAAGAACTAAAAATATATCTTGTCCTTTTTGTAAAAGATCTGAGGGTAAAGCAAGAAAAATAAATTACGTTTTTCCATGCTTGACAAGAAAATAATCACATTTTTAAAAATTTTATGTGAGTAATTCCTTGAATAAAAGGGTATTGATCTACTAACTATAAGAGAATATATCTTTTTGTAAACTATCAGTCAGTGTCATTACAGGCTGTTTTCTAATTGGAAAAAAAAATCTCTTTTAAAGGTCATACTTATGCAGGTTTTAATTTTTTGTTGTTTCGTTGATTTAAAGTGTATATTTCTTATAATAAGTTACAGGTTACACTGTCCTTATATAGATACAAATATTCTGTTAATCATCAGTTAAAGTAGGTCATATCTTTAATCATTGTTTATCTCAAAACAATTATCAATAAACCTGATTTTACAGGTGTATTGTTCACTTTTACATAGATAATTATTCATTTATTGTTTGTATTTTTAAAATTCAGCATTATTTGCAGCTTTTGGAATTATATTGCTGTGCTTAACTGGATTTTGACAAAAATAAAATAATCAATATTTTATTGTATTTTGTAATGTTCCTGTAAAATAACTCCATGTCATTCATAAACCTGAATTCTTGAAAAATTAAAGTTAAATTTGGATTATTTTAGGAAAGCTCTTGGTTTATATGATTAAGAAGCATTGCAAAATATACAGGGTGTTTCATTCCTCATCTAAAAATAAAACAAATAGTTGTGAAGAGTGCAATTTAAAGTCATCTTTACACGTACATAACATAAGCCTTAACCTCTTCCAACAAAATCGGCCCCAGAGCAGCTGTCGGACCTACGTCCGATAAGCTTGTTGCCCGTTTTTATCAAGGTTTTTGAAAAAATTGTATCTCTACAACTGCTCTATTAAAAATCATCGACGATATACTCCAGGATAATTCTTCCACATTGGTGCTTTTGGATCCTGAAACCAGTGTTTTTACCGCGGCGAAAACCATACTGGCAGTCAGAGAAAAGCCCAAAAGTGTGCTACTCTTAAGGCCCTGCACTTTTCTAGCACCTTAGATATGTACAATTGGTAACAAGGATATAGGCCTGTAGTTTTCAGGCATATTAGGGTCCCCCTTATTAAAAATTGGTGTTACTAGAGGTTTTTTTAAGATCTGCGGAAAGATATTTTCTCTAAAGCAGAGATTTATAAGATAAGCTTTGTCAAGGGTATTAAGATTACATTAATAGTTTGTATTAGTTTGACATTTAAACCAAATATATCGAGACTTTCTTTGATTTTTAGAACATTAATTTCATCGCGCACCTCATGTTACTTCAGTGAATACAAAAGTGTCAGATGGTTACTTATGGGATCATTTTTTGAGCCCGGAATGCTTTGATTGATGTGTATTGTCGATATAATTACTAAACATTTTATCTTTTATGTATTAGTGTCCTATCAAGTGTACTTATTGTGGTTTATTCTCATTTAACTGTTGTCTTCTAATCTTAATTATTATTGTGATTTTTATTATTGAGTTATTTTGTTACATAGTATTACTTGGTTAAGCTGAGCAGTTATATACTGAAATTCGCCGAGTTTAAAATAAAGACATTTTATTATTATTATTATTAAACCAAACCAAATACATCGCAAAATTTATAAGGACTAAAGAGGCATTGCATTTATATGCAATCTTCACAATGTAAGGGAGGAAATGAAAGGTCGTTTGTACCATTGTATAAAAATTAATAGCGTCATTTTGAGATTAAAGTAAAATGATGTTTATGTCTGTTTCTGATAATTCAAAAATCTGAAATTTATTTGGTTGTGTTACATTCACTTAATATTTCAAATATCCCCATAAAAATAAATCTAAAGTACTTAGGTCGGGGAGCCTGGGAGGCTAGTCTGCAGACCCCCTTCTGCTAACCCAGCGACCGCAAACCCATAGCAATTTTTTGTTGTACTCTAGATATGATTAAAAAAGCTTAGACACACACGGACTTGAAATAGGTATCTTGATTGACAAAACCGTTTTATGTGCAAAATTATTTAAATTAAGACCTATCTAAAAATCAGTGGAGTCGTTTTCAGCACAATAAAATGATTTTTATGTTTGTTCTTGGTTTTGTTAACAATATGTAAACATAACATTCAGATTCACTAAAAGGGTTTAAGATTTGGTACTTGTTTAAATTTATATCTTCTAGTTAATCAGTTAAATTTTGACAGGTTTTTTCAATAAGTCGTCATTAAAAATTTATGAGTTATTCTGATATTTCAGCGATTTGCTTGGTTTCCGAATGGTTTTTATCTTGGAACGTGTTGCTAGAATGAATTTAGTTCTATTATTGTGGAAAGTACGTACTAAAGGCGCCCTTTTCTTCATAAATTTGCGAAAAAACTATGAAACAAATTCATATTATTATAAAACTTAGTTGCCTTATTCTTACGCTTGTCAGTTTAAAACTATTGGTGGTCAAATTAGAGCGATCGAGCATTGGAGAATATGACCGTAAATTTTTTACCTAAAAAGATTTATTTTCAGTATGCAAGCATGCACATTGTGCCAAAAAATAAAATATGATTGAATAGAGAATTAAAACCTTTCAAATGAAGAGTTACGGGCCCCTTCTCATTTAGGGGGTAACAGCAAAGGGGCCAAATTTTACATCAAAAGGCGTGAGACGAGAGACGTCTTTCAGGATTTAAAAAGAATATACCAATAACGGAGGTTTACACTAGTGTACAGGGTACACTAGAGTACAGGTACAGGTGCATTTTAATAGGAAACCTCTTTACAAAATTTCAAGTTTTTAGCCCCAGCGGTGTGGGCTGTGCGTTGATATGTCAGTCAGTTTCTTCCGTTATATGTATAGATTAGGGATGTAACGGGTAGCGCTTTTTAGGATCCGGCCAAACCGGGTACCCGGTCAATTAAGACCAGGTAAAACCCGGTACCCGGTCTTGCGGAATATTACTATTGGCAATATCTTCTTTTACTTCTAATCAGTGGGTCATAGCAGAAAAGTTGCTGGAGCTGCTACAACCATTTGAACAAACAACTAAACATTTCAGCAGTACACACTGTACTATATCGGAAGTAATTCCTACAGTTTTTTCGATAAAGAGGTTTTTAAGAGAAACACAAGTTCCAGGCTTAGGATCCATGCAAGAAAATCTTATGGAAGGATTAAGTCGAAGGTTTTCGAATATCGACACGAACAATAATTATCTGGTTGCATTTTTTACTGACACAGATAATTTGAAGGAGAAAGTAATAAAATATATCCTTGAAGCAAATTTGTTAATCCAAAATAATGAAGTTAATTTGTCATCCAATTCAGATTCAGATGACAATGTTCCTCTTAGTTTGTATACAGATAATCCATCCTCATCAAAAAGACCTAGAGAAGATAAACGCTCAGTTTGGGATGTGTTTACCAGTATTGCAAACACGCGAGATACAAATAAAAAATCATCTGCTAAAGCACCAAACATACAACAGGACGTGGAGGATGAAATAAGTGCATATTTGGCGTTGCCGTTAATTGATAGACAGTCAAGCCCATTTTCGTGGTGGCAAATAAATTCGCAGAGATTTCCTAATCTAGCAAAGCTTGCTAAAAAGTTTCTTTCAGCACCTGCCTCAACAATATTTAGTGAACGGTTGTTTTCAGAAGCGGGTAATATTTATGAAGAAACCCGAAACCGACTATCCTCTGAGAATGGTGAAATTTTAGTTTATCTTCATCACAATTTGCCATTAATTGATTTTAGTTATTAAATGTTTTAACAAAGTTTATTATTATAACCTTTTAAAATCTGTTTTTTATGTATTTTTTATCATCACAAAAATACACCGTTTCAGTTCTTTTATGTTTTATTTTATCAAAAATAGAAAACATAATAAAAAAGCCGGGTACCCGACCGGGTAACACCTGAACCCGGCAAAACCGGGTATCCGGCCTTCCCGGCCGGGTACCCGGTTTTGGCCGGGTAGACCGAGTACCCGTTACATCCCTAGTATAGATAACGGAGTAATAACAGTGTGATAAAAAACCGAAACAGTAGTATTGGGCGCAAATATTGCTCTTAACATGTGAAGTATATTCTTCTTTTGCTGAAAAAAACAATAACTTTATCAATTTTTAAATTTTCGTATAAATGGTAAGGTATTCTGGGTATTCTGGGAATGGGTCTTCTTAGTCGGAACCCATTCTACTGTAATATGTTTTAATGATAATTATTTACATAACCTTGCCCAGATCCTCGTTCCCATATGGTAAAATACATTGTGATTTTAAAATGTGAACAACATTTTAAAACTATAATAGTGGAACATGGCGAATCAAGGACAGCTTCTGTTTAGTTTGAAATTATGATAATTTTAAAATAATATACATTTCGCAAGATGTGGGAGAATAATAATAGCTAATTTTGCAAATGTAATTAAATGAAATTAATATATTTCTTTCTTACACTGTATTAATCTCGGTATTTATCGAGGTGTTAATTCTATTAAGTTCTTGCCGTGGGTGCGGGGGGGGGGGGGGGGGGGGGAGAAGGCATCCCGTGCTTAGTCTCGAAAGAGTTTAACATTTTGACAAGCCTCAAAATATAACGAGAAAATCCTTAGAAAAACCCTAGACCATGGGCCCCTCTATTATACAATATCACTGGCCCTGCATTTGGTCAGTAAGACAATTAAGTACTTGGAAAGCTTTAAAAATTAAAAATCGTAAAAAAAAATTAAATACCTTTATTTCTCTTATTATTTTAAAAGGTGTTAAAAATGGCCGCCAGGAACGTCTTGGCAGTAATAAAGTCGATTTTGTAATTTTGCCAAGAAGTAACATCTGCCATTCTCGAAAATGTAAGAAATGTGTTCCAAAATCGATTGTATTCATGGATTTATTTTGTATTACTGCCAAGAAGTTCATGGTGGTCATTTTGAACAACTTTTAAAGTAATAAAAGTAATAAAAGTACTGACATTTTTTTTTCGCGATTTTTCATTTTTATAGGCTTGCCATTTAGGGGTCATCTATAAAATGCTTCACACAAAATTCACATATTTTTGACCCCTCCCTCCCCCTTTGTCACGCTGCATCACATCTTTTTCAACCCCCTACCTAATACTTCACGGAACCTTTAACCCCCCCCCCCCCCCTAGAATGAATGATTATTTTTATGATTATTAGTAACATTCAAAAATTATATCTAACAATCTCATTTATTTATAGATTTTTTGTTAATACAAAAATATTGTTATTCTTTGATGGTTTACTGCACTGGTTATTAAAATTAAAACTTTTGATCAAATTGTTGATCATTAAAAACAACGTCCTTTATATTGTGGCTGAAAAATAAAATCTATAGTTTTTAAAAATCTGAATAAAACTGATGTAGGTACTTTAAACGTCGCGCCACGTCACGTTTGTTCGGACCCCCTCCCTCCTCATCGTCACATATCATCACGTTGGGCAATTGCCCCCTCCCTCCTTTTTGCGTACGTGTCTTATGTACGGCCCCTTAAAAACGATTTAAAATTTTTGACCTCAACTCCCTAGCGCCACCCCTCAAGGGGGCTGAAAAAGTTAAATTACATAAAAAAGTAGATTTATTAACAATAAGATATGTACATCTAAAATTTGGTGTCTATCTTTACTAATAGCAAAGATATTTCTCTATACAAAGACGTTTCGGACATTCGGACACCCTGTATAATAACGGACTATGTTTTAGATCTTTTACTCATCCTAAATTCTGAAAGTGTGATTGTGTGATTTGATTAATTAAGTAAAATCACTTAGTTAAAACAACTTCGCAGTAATTCTTAGAAAAATATACAAACAATAATTGTCTTCATTTATAAAATATATTATTGTTTTTTTTTGTCGAAGACTTGTCGACCATGAAATAAATATATTAAAATATTTATTATTATTAATTTGTCATTCTGGAATCTAAAAAATCCCATCGTCCAGTGACCACGTTTACCTCGATATTTACATTACTCTTTAGGATTCTGCCAAAGCGGAAGCCTTGGTAGTTCACTCGCCCGCCTGTCTGTGACCATAGTACAATCGTGGCCAAAAAATTGTAAACTGATTCACAGTCTAAACGTATAACGGCGGACGGCTATGTAAATAGCAAACTGACGCGGAATAGACAGGACGGGTTGAAGGCTGCCAGAAAGAGATATGCCGGTGCAAAGGCGTAAGAAAAGGATGCCCATCTACACGGTGTTCGATGTGAGGTGCTGCCAGAGCTGGGCAGTAGTTAACTCCTTTTTCTGTAAAAGTAGTTCTATTCTTGCTACTTTTTTTTCTCCTAGTAGTTATACTCGATTATTTTTAGTCTGCATAAAATATTCGCAAAAAGTAGTTAAAAAGTTAAGGTATTTTAACTACTTTTGTGTTATTTAAGTACCTACTTTTAAAAATATTCCCTATATTACCTCGTTACATTACGTGTACGTCGATGCGTGCCTAAAATCCCGTTAGAACAAGTTCTCGGAAATTTTTCGTCTGACGCTTCCAGTCCCGTAAGCGATAAGCAAACCTAATGTAGAATTTGCCGATTTTGAAAGTTTTCAAAAAATTAAAAATTTTTATTTTTATACGAACTGCTAGATATAAATAATACTTTGTTCTCTTTTAAACAAAAAGTCAGCTGTGATAATGTTAAACAGCAGTCTCCAGCTGTTCAGAAACCATCGATATAAACTAAGTCATTTTTCAATTATTTATGTAAAATTAAATAAAACCTAGTTGCCAAGTTGTGAAAGCCAATGAAAGGTATCGATCGAAGATAATAGACGTTACTATTTTCTACAAAATAATATAATTTTGCTTCAGTGAGAGAGTTACTTTTTTACTTGCGATTACGTTTCGGTGCCGACACGCGGGCCGGTAATTACTGTTTATTTTTATATATTTTTTCGTAATTTATAGTGTTCGTGGAACATTTATTGCTATACGATATAATTTAATGTACTTTAGGATAACATACCTGTACACGTTGTCCAAGATAAGGAGGGCCAGTATGAGGATCTCGCTTATGGTTGGAAATACAAAATTGGTTAAATGGGAAAAAAATTTTAGATAATTTTTCATTTTCGAGTTATTTTGAAAAAATTAAATTTTCTAATTTTTAATTTAATTTTTTTCTGGCGTTAATATGAAAGGTAGCGCAAAACTAATAAAACTTCTTTGTAGCAACTTTTAATGAACTTAAAGATTACGTTATCAATTTTTTTATTCGACGTTTCGTCTTTGGGCAGCGATCATCAACTTCATTTTTTTCAAATACGGTCCTGATTTTTTGATGTCAAATTTTAGAAGCCTTTTTTATTCTGAATTCAACAGTGTACTACACATTATGGTTAAATTACGTTTTGATTTTTTTCCATTATTAAGAAATTTCTGTGATAGTGATACGGACTTGTCTCCTAGAACATTTCATACATTGTTCCAGATTTTATAATTTAATGAAGAAAATAATGAAGCACACTTAATCTTCTTAATTTCGTATTTTAATTATGGCTTGTAAATAAGAAAAATAATCAATTAATTACGGTTGAAAAACATTTGTTTTCCAAATGATTAGTAAGAATTAAAAACTTATAGAATTGCCTTAACCCTCAAAAACATTTCTATATCACCACCACAAGAATTTTACGAATGTGTTAGGTTATACTAGTGATAGTAGGTACCTACCATCCATATCATCATCATCATCATTTCCAGCTGTTTCTCAACCATTTCCAATTACGGTGTAGCCTCCCTTACATATTAATTTTTCATTTCGGCCCATTGTTATCTATTGTTGGCTGTGCGGGCCCAGGTTAGTCCTGATAGTTTCTTTATATCATGGTCCCATCTCAATTTTGGGCGTCTTCTTGGTCTTTTCACGCCTCTCGGGTGCCTACCATTGTGTAATTTTCGTTACTACACAGAAGTTTTATTAGTTTTGCCCTACCATCCATATTAATGCCTGAAAAAAATTAAATTAAAAATTCGAAAATTCAGATTTTTCAAAATAACGCGAAAATGAAAAATCATCTAAAAAATTTCGGAACATCATTTAATTAGCTTTTAATCACGCAGCTTTTTCCCATTTAACCAGTTTTGTATTTCTAACTATAAACGAGATCCCCATATTGGCCCTTCTTATCTTGGGCACCGTGTATACTAGAGAATACTACCATGTTGCTACAAGAACGTATTGCAACGTTGCCTCTTTTTTTCTGCGATTACTTCGGAGTTTTCTTTGGATATCGTTTCTGTGATGAGCTCCAAGTAATTTGGTACCAAAATGAAAATAATCGTTGGAGGATTATTAAAATAAAATGGATTTTTCGAAATTTTCTTGAAGTTACATGGTTTTATTTCATGGAAAATGGTTAGTCGTCGATTTTTGGAACTAAACAAATTTTGTTAGGTGCTTTAAATGATATTTTGGTGTTATATATGTCCAAAATATTTAAACCCTCACCAAATTTGAAAAAAAATATGTGAAAAACGCGTTTTTCGTACATTTTTAGGACATAATATATTTTAAAAGGGACATGGTAGGGCATAATGAACCAACTTATCACGAAGCTTATGCAATTAACTACTTTTTGTATGTCTTCTAATAATTATAAAACATACTCACTATACAGGGCATGTCACAAATGTGAGTTGTGGTGATTAGTCACATAGATAATGATAGGTCGTAAGCTCGGAAAGCCCATGGTATCACCTTCTATGTATCGTATATTAATAAAACATTTTTCAAATCACATACATAGTTTTAATTTCGGATTTAACATTGCTTTAAATCAATAAATTCCATTTCATTAGTTTTTTAGGTGTATACAAATAATAAATCATCCAATGGTTGTATAAATACTTTCTGCGATTGAAGTATACGTATATAAAATTAATCGATTAGCGATAAGTGTGTAGAACACGCGTTTTTATTATAAGTACACGTTCCTGATAAACTGATTAGATCGTTGAGTAAATGTACCAGTGAACCACGTCATTATACAAATGACATTTTAATGATTGCCCCTTTCAATGAACAGAGGACGGTTTTTGTAATTAGAATCTCGTTTAAACCAATACTCTTTCGTATAAAACTTATCGAGAAAAACCTGGAAAATGAAGTATATTTTAATTTTGAGATTTTTTAACGTTTTAATAGCTTTTAAAAAAATATATATAAAAGTGCTCGCATTCGAACTGCTATTTTTTTTATAAAAAAGGTGGTTTTCTGGTGCCAAAAATTGGTATTCCTGAAGAGTTAACTATGCTATTACCAGTTGGAATACCCCAATAAAGGGCCGTTATCGTCATGTAAAAGTTTGCGGGGTGTTCCGAAAAATCGAAGAAACGTAAAGTAGAAACGTTGTAAAAAAGTTTTAGTAGCGAGGAACTAAGTTTTGCTGCTGACATCGCTGGTTCATTAACGTCCGCCCAATCATTAGTGGCAAAGAAAGCGTTACCTTGGCAGCAAACACTTGCTCTTTATTTGGATCTAGATTTATCAGAACGCAAGTATAATTTGTTAAGTAGAAATATTCGTGGTGTAATATGTCTATTAGTGTCTAAAAAATACTTGTTATGAGGTTATCTCTCAAGTTGATATAGCAATTGGCGAAATGTCAGAAGAGTATTTGGAAGCTAGGTACAACAAATTTTGCAAAGAAACAATACATACCAGAAAACTTTCGAGACTAAAATCAGATATTGATTTAATGAATCACTTGATCATTTCATCGGATCCCTTACTAGCTTTTCATCGAAAAATAATCAATAAAAAAGAAAAACGTTTAGCTAATGACAGTACCATTAAAGAATACATTGCGTTTACAGAAGACAGTGATCCTTTGTCAGCATATCACGACTAGACTTGAAGATAGCGAAGCAAGTGAAAGTGATTCAGGGGCAAAATAAGATACATATTATAACTACATATATATACAGTGACCGGCAAAAAGTTGGACACATATGGGAAAAATTTTTATTATTGGAATATTGAAAAAACTTTTTATGCCGATTGTCTCTGCATGATGGGTAACCTAAAAATTCATTTTGACATTTGTTACGTGATTACTCGTTTGGCGGCAAAATTGAAAAGAATATATATTGTCATGGAAAACTGGTATTAGGTGACAAGATATTGAAAAAAGTTATTAGAAAAAAGTGTTTAGATTTTAATTTTATACTCCTTGGCAAAGTCTGGAGCCAAAATTAAAAAAAAAAAATATTTTACATTTTTTGAAAAAAAAGCATATATTGTCATTTTTACATAAATAATTTATGGCCCTTTTGACCTATTAAAAAAATGTAAAAGAACTCCAGGTACGGAAAAATAAGTGACATGATATTTTACCACAATGCTTTTATTGTTATATTTTTTTTATCTAAGACATCCCACGTAGACTTCAAGTCTAAGTACTAACGTACCGTGGGCGTCTGAAGAGAAGGGAAATTGAGTCTATTGACACGAGATTTGAAGGATTGGAGGTTGGGACGGGAAGGGAAAACATCTGCAGGCAAATTGGTTCCATAATCTGGAGACCCTAGGTATGAATGAGCGAGAGAAGTGGTTTGTTCTAGGCTTTTGTAGCTGGACAGTAACATGCCTCTTGTTGTTGTGTTAGGAACAGTCAAGGGGGGAATTAATAATACCGGCTAGTTCTTCAGAGCAAAATCCGTGGAAGTAGCGGTAGAAAAGGGATAAATCCCCAACAGCGCGGCGATGAGCGAGAGAAGGGAGGGCTGGGTCATTGATAAGTCGAATGGCTCTCTTTTGGATACAATCAAGGATGTTAAGTGTCGAAGGTGATGCCGCTCCCCAGATGTGGGAGCAGTACTCTAGGTTAGGTCTTATTTGGAAAACATAGGGAGTGTATAAGTTGGCAGGGGAGAAGTATTTTCTGGCTCGAAAGAGAAAACCAAGCTTTTTAGCTGCCGATGTGGCTACTGAAGTAATGTGTTTGTGCCAGCTGAGATCATGTTCAAAAGCGACGCCAACAAGATCGAATGTTTCATTGTTTTGTGGGGCCTGGCCATTCATGTGGATGGGGTAAGCATTGCCAGATTTTTTTGCGTGACAAATAGCAAGACTGGGTTTTGGAGGCGTTGAACTGAACAAGGTTCTTGGCACCCCAGTCTAAAATTAATTGGAGATCTTGGGAAAGGGATAGGTACAGGGTCTTCCAACGAGGACTGAACAGGGGCTCATTTTTGAGCTTCCTTGTATTTAAAGAAAGATCTAAAATAGCCAATCGATGTACTTTTTCCTGCAGAATTCAAAAATGAAACCAAAAATTTATTTGAACCAGAAACAAAAGAGTTACGCTATGGATAAGGTGTTTTTTAAATGGAACATAGCTTTTTTTATACGATTTTCGGAACGAGCGATTTTTTTTATATCCGTTCTGATTAAAATATTTAATATTGTGACAGCTATTTTTATTAAATTTTAATGTTTTATCCAGTATAATTTAACTTCAACCTGTTTGAAACATACACTAGGTAATAAAGGTAAAATCACCTTGAAATCCTTCAAAGTCAAAAAATTTGACAAATTTACTATAATATTGCCGAAATGAAATATTCAGTAGATGAGAGATTGCAGATTGTTATCTTGTTCTACAAATGCCAAGAAAAAAATGAATATTTCATTTCGGCAATATTATAGTAAATTTGTCAAATTTTTTGACTTTGAAGGATTTCAAGGTGATTTTACCTTTATTACCTAGTGTATGTTTCAAACAGGTTGAAGTTAAATTATACTGGATAAAACATTAAAATTTAATAAAAATAGCTGTCACAATATTAAATATTTTAATCAAAACGGACATAAAAAAAAATCACTCGTTCCGAAAATCGTATAAAAAAAGCTATGTTCCATTTAAAAAACACCTTGTCCATAGCGTAACTCTTTTGTTTCTGGTTCAAATAAATTTTTGGTTTCATTTTTGAATTCTGCAGGAAAAAGTACATCGATTGGCTATTTTAGATTTTTCTTTAAATACAAGGAAGCTCAAAAATGAGCCCCTGTTCAGTCCTCGTTGGAAGACCCTGTACATGGATCTGCGTCTATTACATAGCTCCACAAAAAAAATTTAATAAATTACCCCTGGAATATGACTTTATCTACCATATGTTTTTGGGGTCGCTGAATCCAAATTCGGACTCCATTTAACCCCATCACGTCAGGATTTTTCATAACCTCAAAAGAAACCCCGAATCCTCAAAAAATCATCTATCCATTGATCACTTAATCCCAATAACCCCATAACCTCTTTATTCCTTCATCCCTTAAACTCTTAATTCCTGAAACCCATAACCCCCAAAACCCATAAACCCCATAACCCCAAAACCCATACACCCCAAAACCGAATAAGTAGTACATGCAAGTAGCAATGATGTCCAAAGATTTAACTTATAAGATTTCGTGCATGAAGCTATCCTTTGCTGTGTTATTGAGTTGTGTGGTTATTACAGAATATGGGGTTAAGGCTCAAGAAGCATGAATATGAATGGCTTGAATGAACATACTGTGTTTCAGTGCTTTAACGCACCAAAGTCTTCCTCTTACGGGGTTATGGGGTTTTAGGGGTATAGCATTTGGAGTCTGTGAGGTTAAAGGGTTATGGGTTAAAGGAATTAAGGGATTATGGGCTTATTAAGTTATTAAAGAATATGAGTTTAAGGCTGAACAAGGATGCATGGTTCGAACATACTGTGGTTCAACGCGCATAAGTTTTTATCTTGCTGGGTTATGGGGTTTCGGGGTTATAGAGTTTTGAGGTTTATGGGTTTTGGGGTTTATGGGTTTCGGGGGTTATGGGTTTCAGGAATTAAGAGTTTAAGGGATGATGGAATAAAGAGGATATGGGGTTATTGGGATTAAGTGATCAATGGATAGAGGATTTTTTGAGGATTCGGGATTTTATTTTGAGGTTATGAAAAATCCTGACGTGATGGGGTTAAATGGATCCCGAATTTGGATTCAGCGACCCCAAAAGCATATGGTAGATATTGTCACATTCCAGGGGTAATTTATCGAATTTTTTTTGTGGAGCTGTGTTATCCAACTCTTGATTCGAAACTTGTCTGGAAAAATGAATATTGTAGTGAAGAGTACTATCGTCAGCATAACTGTGGATGGGGTTGGTAGTTGAAGAGAGCAGGTCATTAATGTGAAGAAGAAATAGGGTTGGTGCCAAGACTGAACCTTGGGGGACGCCAGCATTGATAGGATGGATGTTAGATGAGGGACCGTCAACCACAACAGATATGCGCCGATTAGAGAGGAAGCTACCGATCCAGGTACATAGTTTGCTAGAAAGACCGTAAGAAGATAGTTTGTTGAGGAGTGCGGCATGCCATACCTACTTGGTCAAAGGCCTTGGAAATATCAAGAGCAACAATCTAAGATTCGCCATAAAATTCAGGAGACTTGTTCCAGTTATGTGTGACAAAGCTTAGGAGATCAGCTGTGGATCTTTGGTGACGAAATCCGTACTGTCTGTGTCATGAATGATTTTGTGTTTTTCTAGATATTTTAGAATTTGCAAGTTGATCACTTTCTCCATTTAAATGCCAAACAAAAAAAAATTAAAAATATGAAATTAACAAACAAAACAGAAAATAATGGCTACTAATAATATATTATAAAAACAAACGCTAAATGCATTAGGTTTTTTTTTAACTTTTTGTGCACTATACAAGACAAAGCAAATTTTTCATCAGCTGGTTTTGTTCTGGGGGGGGGGGGGCAATTGCCCCCTTTGCCCCCCCCCCTGGATACGCCACTGCCTTAGAAGAAATAGAAGGGCAACAAGTTTAAAAAAATAGTAGGGATGAAAGCTTATTATCTCTTGTATTAACAAAAGCACATACTATGACGAGTGTGACAGTAGAGGGATATGATGCTCCCCGAGTCTCCGCATGCGCAGTAGGGTCGACCTTGAACGCCCAGGTGTGCTATTGTTATTTGGCCTTGATATGCGCAGGTGTTATTCCAAGGTCAAGGTCAAGAACTTGGCCTTGAACGCGAGCAGATGTTTCTTTGTTTGGTGATGACCAGGTGTACGATGCTTATTTCAAGGTTACATTTGCGGTGCATATTTTCAATGAATGCGAGCAGCTGTTTCTTTGTTTGGTGATGACCAGGTGTACGACGCTTATTTCAAGGTTACATTTGCTTGGCCTTGAACGCGAGCAGATGTTTCTTTGTTTGGTGATGACCAGGTGGACGACGCTTATTTCAAGGTTACATTTATGATGTTAGTTTACCTTGAGTTATTACTGGGGTGTAACATGTTTTGGTATTACGGTCGAGTGGGTTGGGTCTAAATGTGGATCGGTATATATGAGGGTAGGGGGGGTTAAATTTTAGTATAGAACATTGTGTTGAGTAAAACGGTTCAAGCAAGTTAATTTGAAAGTCATGGCGTACGTGTGTGAAAATTGTGGTAAATCATTTACTCGGAGTTATAATATGTTACAACATAAACGAGAATCGTGCGTAGCACGATTTGAAAATATGCATGGTGGAAAACAGCGAAAAGTTGACGATGGGGCATCAACATCCGAGGTGCGTACTTGCACTTGCTGCAATATAACCATACCAGCAAATCGAATGGCAGGTCATCAAAGAACAATACACCATAAAAGTAATGCATGTTCACCAATATCAGCTGGTGTTGAGCTAGTGTCCAGTGCTTTTAGAAATAGGATTGCCACATACCGTATATCAAGTGATAATGAACATACTGACTATTCATTATTTTTTGATGAAATTAAAGCAAGAGTGTTAGAGGTAGTAAGTGACCTAGTAAGAGTGCGTTGTGCTTTGAAAGTTAATATGGTGGTTGTTGGTCGGTATCTTTTACCAACACAAGATAATATGTACAGTGACAAGTCATTTAATACACGCAATGAAATTGTCACTTCAGGAAGCGATTTGGAAGAAATATATCAATCATTAGTGGAAGCCATGAAGACTCAATCGACTGAGTTTCAGGAAAAAGATTCAGGTATGTTATAAATTAACGACTAAAAATAAAATAAATACTTATGTCATTCTTTTTTGTTTTCGTAGGTTGGGCTCTGGAAAAAATTCTATACCTGGAAGTAAATGTCAACGAGTATAAACCTTTTGGTGGATCTTCATATATAAAGTTACCCCGATTCATCGAATTGAAAAAAGCCATCATCAATGTGTTTAATCAAGATGAGTGTTGTTTTGCGTGGTCAATCGTGTCTGCTTTGTGCCCCACCACTAGAATGGCATCACAGATTCAATCTTATCCACACTATTCAAGAGTGCTGAATTTTACAGGTATAGACTTTCCAGTAAAGTTGCGTGATATATCAAAATTTGAAGAAATGAATAATATTTCAGTTAACGTTTATGGTTTGCAAAAAAATTTCGAAAATAATATGTTAAAGTACGAAGTTGTCGGTCCATTAAGGTATTCGGGTAGAAAACTTAACAGACATGTCAACTTGTTGTTAATAACAAAGGATTGTAGTATTAAAGATGATGATGAACATATTTGTGATACGCGTTGTTCTAAAAGTCATTATTGTTGGATAAAAGACTTATCGAAATTATGTTCCAGTCAAATTACATCACGTAGAGATAAAATGTATTTTTGTGATGGTTGTTTGATATATTTTAGTTCACCATCATCTTTGATATCACACCAAAAAAATGACTGTAACCACAAATATTCATTAACACCATCACTAAATTTAAAAATAGATAAATTTGGAAGGAGTGTAAGTGAAAATATATTAAAATTTGACAACATAGAAAAGCAAATGCGTGTACCGTTTGTCGTTTACGCGGATTTTGAATCGGTGCTTAAACCACTGGATACAGTGGAACCGAATCCCACAAATTCTTACTTAGTCAAAAGCATCAAACATGAACCGTATTCTTTTGCGTATTTAATTAAGTGCTCCTTTGACGATTCGATTTCAAAATTTGAGCTCTACCGGGGAAACGACGCAGCCCAGGTTTTCGTTTCTCGACTTGAAAGTGATTTAAGATCTCTTTACAATACATACTTAAGAGATATAAAAGCAATGGAAACTTTAACGGCTGACCAAATAGCGGAGTTCAATAATGCCACAAAATGTGGTATATGTGAACGACCTTTTGAAAATAATAATTGTAAAGTAAAGGACCACTGTCACATAACTGGGAAAAAAAGACCTGGTGCTGCTCATTCGATTTGCAATTTAAATTATAAGTTACCCAATTTTATTCCAATTATATTTCATAACTTGAGCGGGTACGATTGCCACATGTTTATTAAAGAGTTGTGTCGTCACGGAGACAAGATCGATGTTTTAGCTCAAAGCAAGGAAAAGTATATTTCGTTTACGAAAAGTATTTACGTTCACGATTATGTCGATAATAAAAGTGGGACAATAAAGAAAAAATATTTGAAATTGCGGTTCATCGATAGTTTTAAATTTCTATCAACATCACTGGAAAATTTGGGTAATGGATTAGCTGTGGGTAGTTTCAGGGAAACAGGAAAATATTTTTCTGATAATGAGCAGTTTAATTTAATGCGTAAAAAAGGTGTTTTTCCCTATAGTTTTGTCGATTCAATAGACAAAATGAACCATCCAGCTTTACCCACAAAAAATCAGTTTTATGATAGTTTGTCAGAGGAGCACATTAGCGATGAAGATTATGATAGAGCTAAAAAGGTGTGGGACACATTTAATTGTAAGAATTTGGGGGACTATTCGGATTTATATTTGAAATCTGATGTTTTATTATTAACCGATGTTTTTGAACAGTTTCGCGATACTTGTTTACAAACGTATAAACTGGATCCAGCACAGTACCATACCCTTCCAAGTTATTCGTTTGATTGTATGTTGCGTATTTCTAAGGTAGAGTTAGAGCTATTGACCGATATCGACACGGTTCATTTTTTCAAAAAAGGTATTCGAGGCGGTATAAGTCAGTGTTCAGAAAGGATGCACGCTGCCAACAACATATATGTACCAAACTACGATCCTAACGAGCCATCATCTTTCATTGTTTATCTTGATGCAACAAATCTGTACGGTCATAGTATGTCGCAAGCATTACCATTTGGCGGCTTTAGATGGTTATCAGAGCATGAAATTTTAAATTTAAATATTATGGATGTGGACGATAATGGTCCAGAAGGATACGTTTTGGAAGTTGACGTTCATTATCCGGATACGCTATATGATGATCATTCCGACTTACCCTTTTTAGTTGAAAATATTGTACCACCCACGGAATCGGCAAAATTTTCAAAGTTAATTCCGAATTTAAACGATAAAAAGAAATACATCATTCATTACCGAACATTAAAACAAGCAATCAATAACGGCCTAATGGTAATGCAAACACACAGAATTTTAAAATTTAATCAATCCCCCTGGTTAAAGACATATATCGACTTAAATACAGATTTGCGCAATAGGGCAACAACAAAGTTTGGTAAAGACACTTTTAAATTAATCATTAATGCTGTTTTCGGCAAGACCATGGAAAATGTGGAGAATCGTAATGATATAAAACTAGTCACCCGATGGGAAAATGACAGGAATAAAATTGGGGCACGAGCATTAATTTCTCGTCCTTATTTTAAAAGTTCAACGGTTTTTAATAAAGAATTCGTTGCCATTCATATGGATCGATTAAAGGTAACTTATAATAAACCAATTTATATCGGATTTTCCATACTGGACATGTCGAAAACAGTAATTTATGATTTTTTCTACTCATTCATTAAAGCAAAATTTGGCAAAAATGCTTCTTTACTGTATACAGACACAGATTCGTTAATATTAAAGGTTTACACCGAAAATTTTTATCGTATAATTGCAGAAAATCCGGATAAATTCGATACATCCAATTATACCGAAGGAAATATTTTTAACATAAAAAAAAGCCAGTCAGTAGTAGGTAGAATGAAGGATGAATTTCCAGGTGATCCAATAATAAGTTTTTATGGTACCGGAGCCAAAGCTTATTACATAAACTCAATCAGTAGCGAAATTAAAAAAGCGAAAGGTATAAAAAAACGTGTAATTGAAAAACAGCTTCACCTGGAAGATTATCGGAATATCGTAGAACGTGGTGGTCAGATATTTCGAAAAATGAAAACCTTTCGAAGTTATAAACACGACGTTTATACCGAAATAATTAATAAAGTTGCTTTATGTCACCACGACGATAAACGTTATATTATACCATCAACAACAAAAACTCTACCTTGGGGACACCCAGACATAAAGTTTTACGAAACAAACCCTGAAGATAACCTAAATATGTTAATACAAGCTATGCAAAGTTTTTTACCCGAAAATATTAGTTATAATTAGAAAAATGTTGGAAAGTCTATGTTTTAGAAAAATAAAAAAATATTAACTCCAATGTCACGTAGTTTTATTAACCACTATAGTAATAGCAATAGTTGAAATTTTATAACGCAGGATAGGAAAATACATAGATAATTGTTTCAATAATATGTTGTTTTATTTTACAATATAGTAATAAAGTTACAAAAATAAAAATTAATTAATGTCTGGCTTGTAAACTTCTCGAAGCATCCATTGTCTTCTCAACATATCAGATCTGCTAATCGGCCCTCGTCGACACATCAGCGTTCCACAGTAATGACACTTAACAATCCTTACTCTCAACAATTCAATATAACTGTAAGATTGCATGTGGTCAGTCCAAATATATACTTCTCTTTTACAATTATAGCAAACAGCAGAAATTATTATTTGTGCTCCCGAAAAAGTCTCAGCTGGACGACTGTTATCTTGATCTGCGGGCAACATTATAGTTTCTGATAATAGGCATCGAAGGAAAGAGAGTGTCTATAAATATGGGTTGTCTGGGTCATATAACCTTGAGAGCACAAACAATAACAGAAGTAAGGACACACGATTACCTTGAAAATATGTCCTTGAATCGCTGTTTAGCCGTAGAACGCAACCTTGTAAGTTGAATTAACTTGTTTGGCCTCTAAAGCATCAACCGTCAGATAGGGTGGGGGAGTTTATGGTGGGGTGATAAGTATAAATTTGGTTTGCTAGGCAGAGCATTTCATAGTTCGCTAGAACAGTTCGCCAAGTAAATACATTCGTCAGTTAAGTGCAGTGAGTTAGTTAGAAAAATGAATTCCGGTAGTGAGTCGTTGTTAAATGCGTTTAACTTGGATGGAAGTATCCAAGCAGAGTTGATGGGGCAGGACGTTATTGACCTGCTGACCCCGGGTGTGTTTGACGAGTGGCACAATGACGACGTGCTAAACACTGCGTTTGTGGAAGAAGAGAATGTGGGTGAAAAAAAAGTATCTTCGGCGGTTGATTACGTCAACAACTGGACGGAGAAGGACGGCGGGCGCATCAATATCATAAGTGATGTGGTGGTAAAGAAGGCGAGGCGGCAACCCACTACGAAGTTGGAAAAGCTGCTGAAATTGCCAAAGACAGCCGGCAACAATAAAAGTCAATTTTATGCAGCTATGGAGGGTGAACAGAAGAAGAAGAAGAAATTCGTGTTCAAGCGACCAACAGTGCCAGTTCAATACCCCGATTTTTTGGAGACGTCACAACCACCGAAGCCTCTGTCACCGGTCGTCATCATTAATGAAGGCCCAAACTCGACAACGCCCGAGCCGCCGAAGTCCATGCCTCCGATTGTGTTGGTGGCCGACGCTGACGAAAAATCGCCGATCGCGAGTGCGCCGATATCGCCAATAGTTGGGCGTGGAATGTGCCGCAAACCATTAAAGAAGCGGTGCAAGCGGCTATTCGAGGCGGTTAGTCAACCCCGTCAACCTGCTGCTGCTTCTTCTGCAGAAGTGCCGATACCGGACTGGATGGAAGAGTTTTCTCCAAGCCAGAAGTGTGCCTTCTCCGTGGCTTTTAGTGCGAGGCAAAAACTAGTTGATGAACTAAAAAAGAACGATAGTGATGTGGCGCAATACGAGAGACAGATTAAGGAACTGCAGGCGAAAATTGAACAGTGTAAAAGTGAAGGGGAAGTGTGTAGAAAAAGACTTAAGTTATTGGACAATTTTCCATATAATTAATTTTAGAATTTTATTGTAAATATAGAGTTAAGTTATTTTTGTAATAGTGTTGTATATATAAGTAAAATAAAATGTTTTTGTATATATGATAATAAAAAGTTAAATGAAACAATATTTTTTATTTCTAAAATAAGTATGCGAAAGTTACACAAAATAAAATAAAAATGCAAAATAGAAAAAAGAATAGACGAAAAAATGTAGGGCCGTAACTTTAGGTGTGTAATCATTAGATGCACACAACTTAAGTATGCGATAAAGTGTTATGTCTGTGAAGAGAGGCTACCCGTTACAATGCCTGAGAACATGCATCTTATTTGTAATAAAATGTGAATTTTACTGCAAGTAAGATAATAGACCAAACTCTCGGCATTTTCACGAGAACTTACTAGAAATTTAGCTAGTTCTAACGTATGGTAAGAACGTACATGTCTTTATAGAGTAACACAATATTTTCCAAAAGAAATTAATTCTTGAGAAATATCATGTTACTTGGGATGTGACATGAATCAACTACAAACTACGATCAAATATTTTGTAGCCCTGAAAAGGGCTGATTTTGTCGGGGTAGGTCGGGGAGGGCATGGTTCCGGGATCAGTTGGTGGAATCAGCTGGACCATCATCATCCTGATGGTCCGTGATCCACCAAGTGGATGAATCGGCCGGACCGTCATGACCTTCCGGCGGCGGTGGTGGCACCCAATCAGTGCTGGAGTCTGGCTCCATGTCTTCAGCCGACAACTCCCCATTTTGCCAATCCATGTTTGGCAATTCCAGACCCACATCTGCTTCTTCGACCGCCCGCTCATCTTCCCAGGCATTAAACATATCTTCTGCCTCGATGTCTAGAAGTCGTTCGATGTCCAAGAGTAGGTCATCCATATCGACATCATTCATGTCAACGGTATCATCGCTAAAAACCGATGAACCGCGACTCAATGGTCTTTCGAAATCCATAGTTATATCTTCGTACTTTAAGATTTAAAAATGAAGTGATTCTGTGACCCGCTCGTAACCGTTTAAATAGAGATAATCTACCCCCTCCACCACTCCATCCCCACCTTTCCACCGCCAACAAACTAGAGTTTATTATACAAATGCCCTCCATCCAAAAATGATACTGGCGGACTTCACTGTCGAAAACTGCTTTTAGTTCTCAAAAATGGTGTAATTGTGTTGTGGAAATGTGACCGACAAAGAAACTTATGCTCGATCCGTCTGGACTTACATAATTTCTATCTAATGTCACAGATGCCGTGGCATTAGATAAATACAAGTAAGATCAAAATATCCTGTACAGATGCCGTGGCATTAGATAAATACAAGTAAGATCAAAATATCCTGTCATCCTGAAAAGGACGGATTTTGCAAGGAAAATTATAGTCGATCCGACTGGACTTATATAATTTTCTACCTAACACCACATGTACTATGGCATTAGGTAACTAAAACTACGATGAAACATTCTGTGGCCCTGAAAAGGACCGTTTTTCAAGGGATAAAATCTTATTTGTAATCAGGCTCGATTACAAATAAGGCACGCACTCTTATGTTGTAGAGTACCAAGAGCTACTCCACAACCTTTACAGTTCGGTATGTGCGCGCGACTACCGAAATCTTGGGTTACATGACCACTGAAGAATTGGTCACCAGCCGACTTGTTTTCCAAGTCGGCATAGCAGCCAATACACCAGCCGTCATCACCCACCTTCACCAGGTTTAAGATCTTGCACACCCGGCGGGATCGGACGGGGAAAACTTTCCTCTGTCTAAGTGCCCAATTATCCAAATTCCTAGGAGTATCATCGCTTAAGTATCCATCATCATCTGATGATGCCATGTTGAGATGAGCGAATGTAATGAAGTAAGCAGTCGACTCGAGCTGCTTTTAAAGACCTCAGCTTCCCCCACCCTTGCTAAAAATACAGGAGGGGATGATGGTGCGATTCTATGACGACTACCAAGATATGATAGAACCCTTAGGAGATGACAAACTTAAACGCTGAAGGGTGTTTTACGTGCAAAGATATAAGAAAAAGAAATATATAAAATTCAGTTTTGGAAGGTCTAAAATTGCACCAAAGACCCCCAAAGACCCCCAAAAACCTCGAAAAATCCCGGGGTGGCCACTTCGTGCCCCCCCGGGCCCCCCCCAGATCGGGGGCTCCGCCCCCAAACCCCCGCCAGGGGCTACCGCCCCTGGACCCCGTTTGGCTTTTGCGCAACGGAGGCGGGCCAGCGGGTGGGCGGTGGGGGCGGCCGGGGGGGCGGGGGCGGCGCTAGCTGCGTAGCAGCGTCGTTAGGTCGCGAAGCGACCTAACCTCCGCGCCGCCCCCTGGCGGGGTTTTGGGGGCCTCGCCCCCGAACCCCGGAATAACAGTCAAGTTGTACAATTCACATTAGTTTGGACCTGACTATCTTTTCATAGTTCCCTGTTTTCCCTAAAATACATATCTACTCCCTAGGTCTTTTTTTGACCGACCTCTTATTACTTTTAATGACTCAAATCACTCGGGTCTTATTTAAAAACGATTATGCCACCCATCCCTCATGCCTTCGCCCTATTCCCCACAGCTTCCCTATACTACCCCTTTGAATTAATTAGAAATCTGAAAAATGTCTTTTTCAATTTTTCCAAATTAAATATTGAAAAGTCATTTCCAATCACAAAAAGTTTACTCTAAAATATTTTCCTATAACTTTTTTCGATCTGAGCTACACTTCTCCCGTTATTCATGAGCAAACCCAATCAAACCCCATAATTCTTGAAATTTTGATTAGTCTGATCATTTTGATCATAAAAAGTTTTATGTCAAATGTTCTGAAATGTCCTTGAACTATCAAATAATAATAATATTAATAACAAAATTCTTATTATTTGTATTGGCTAAACAAACCCAAGCAAACCTGAGCAAACCCACAAGTTATGTGCTTGTTGTCATTGCTTTGATCCGAAATAAAAATATTTTTGTTATATAAGGGTTAATGTGGTTGCTTTTTTTGTTAAAAATATACAAAAATAAAAATCTTAGTGGGTCGACAAATATCGATTTTTAGTTCCAAAAATATACGTCTCGGAAATAACTAAATGGATACAATTTTTAAGTTAGAAAAATAACAATTTTAACGGATCTTGGACCTTTAACTTAAAATAAGTTTTAGACACTTCTAGGTAAATTATCGAAAAGAGTTATGCAAAAATGCCAACGTCTATTTTTAAACGTCCTGAAAATGTCATCCTTGGTCATCTTTGCATTTTTCACCGATTCAGTGTCAAACACAAAGTGACTAAGAATATCTAAACTACGATCAAATCTTTTGTGGCCCTGAAAAGGGCCGTTTTCACGGTGGGTTGGAGAGGGAAACCTAGAGTGGTTGTTCCCCTCTCGCGATCTGCACCGATCGCGGTGCAGCTCGCCGTCTTCGCACCTCCAGCCGAGTGCTGCGACGGCTCCGGCGACGCTCCGTGAGCTCTTCTAACAGAGCCGCCCTTTCTTCAGGACCTAGCAGCATCTGTGGTCCTTCCACCACTTCCACGGGCTCTGTTGGAGCCGGCTCCGGTGGTGGTTGCGGTCTTGGGATCGGCTGTACGATAGCCGTTGGCTTATTCGCGTTTTTTAAACGCCAAGCCTCCCAAAACTCGCTTATTTTGGACTCCCTTGTCGTCCTTAACATCAGCCTGTCCCACTTCATGGCTGGTTGAGAAATGAAAATTGTGATGGCTGCTCCCGCTTTTAAAAGCATTTAGGATGGTGGGGGGTGAGAGTGGGGGTGAGAGTGGGGCTAAACAGTTGTAACATATCCTTTCAGAGTAACAAAATATTTCCTATAGAATAGATTTCTTGTTAGAAATATTTTGTTACACTGAAAGGATACGTCTGTTTTTGTCATACTTAAGAGCAGGTTTGCCAACGTTCTATGTGAAACGACACAAATTCAGATGTATCTTTTTGAGCGTATCAACCCAGAGTGAATTTATTGTTTAAAATATGTTTCTTGATAGAAAGTTATGTCACTTTGAATAACTAGAGGCATATGCGTTCTTATAATACATAAAAACTACAAGCTAAATCTTGCAAATGCTCTTTCTCTCGCCATCTATGTATGATTTAAACACATAATGCATCTCTCACCCAAACTAACACAATTTTTCCTTCGAGAAATATCTTCCTTAGGAAACATAGTGTTTAACTACAAACTACGATCAAATATTCTGTAGTCCTGAAAAGGACTGATTTTGTCAGGGGACAGGCAGGGTTGTCGTATGAGGAGCTTTATTTGTAATAGAATTTACATTCTATTGCAAATAAGGCAAGACTGCTGATGAACGACGGTAAACAGTCTCTCCCTACACAAAGCACACCTCGAGTGGTTCCGCCTTTGATCACCTCGCGAACCCACTGTAAAATGGGTTGTGACGAAATGAACATCCATAATCGCAGCTCCAAATCCTCTCGTGTAGCAGTTCATACACAAATCTCTAGACCCCCATGAGACGTAGGATTGCATGATGCAATACCTAGGTCTAAGCCTACGCGGTCTGCGTACGAGCCTATGTTGCACATTTGGTGCGACTGCCTGCTCGTCGTCACTAGAATAACCATTATCCGAGCTTGACGACATTGTGGCTTCGAGTGAATTTAATTTTCTAAATCCCGTCTTATATACTTTCTTTTCCCCACCCCTCTCCTAAATTTCTCTCTATTTTTCGCCTCATAACCTTATTTACCAAAGCCCCACATTTGAACTATTAAAATAAGGCAATAGTAAAAATAAAACGCAAATATGTCCTTTATAAGTTTATTTTAAATATGTAAAAATATATAATTTGGAGAATTACATAACTTCAAACTAATGTATTGATTTGTTAGTAACAGAACCATTAAGTATATTGTAGCTAAAAAATGCATCGTGAATAACTAACGCGTACACTTTAATGTCTTTAGGAAATTTACTTTTGCGTGTTTCAAACTCCAATTTCACGTCCACTGTGGACGTCCTCACGGCTTCTGGTTGGTGACTGCAATCGATTACGAATAACGGATTTTTCAGATAGTCGGCAAAACTCATCATAGGATCGCTCAGTTCTCGCTGGTAGTAGCTAGCTTGAAAATTCTCATAATTATAATAGGCTGCGGCATACAGTTTCTTTGAAAAATCTAAATTCCATCTTTCGTACGGAAATACGGCAGAGTTCAGATAGAGCCTAATATCACTTATATCGGCCGTTGTAAATTGTGTGCTATCTTTTGCTCTGTTGTCGGACGAGCTAGTTGGTTGAAAACCGATAATCAAATATCTCGGTTTTTCGAGACTCGTGCTAGTTCTTAAGGCCCAAACGTCTGACGATGTTTCTCTCAAAGAAGGTAGCTCGTAAAGATCCCATTTACGGTAAGCCATTGGAACGTTTGCGTTACTGCCACCTTTATTCATGCGTGATAATATCTTTAACTTCTGTCGATCGTCTGGAATAATGTGACGAATTTTCCATTCAATTTTTTCAATTGAAATGTCTGCATCTACTTCGCCGATATAGCAATTGTTGAAAGTGCGGGCGATAATTAAAATCAACTCTTGCTTGACGTTAAAAATACCCTTTGAATAATCCTCTGCGAAACCCATGAGATATTTTAGAGGAAGCTTGCCGGAGAACATGTTACTTGTGGAATCTAGTATCCCTTGATTTGCTTCGTCTAGACCCCATCCGCATGCCATGAGAGCTCTATTTTGTGCGGCACCCAATGACACCATAGTTTTCATCGTTGTGGTAATTCCGGGTTTCCGAACGACGGCAACTTGCTCCCCTCCCATTTCATAACGACATTCGTCGAATAGAAAGGCGATGGCATTATTTGATAGATAACATTTTTTACTAACATCTTTGGGTTTAAATGTTCCTTCGATGTAAATGTAACTATCCGATATATCCAAAATGATATCTTGAAAGTGTACAGGTATACGAATTTCATCGGAATTGCGGAATGTTGGAGAACCGTAAGGTTTATATGTGTGTTCTTGAAAACTAATAATGGAGTTATCAAAAATGGGTTCGGTAAAAACTTCGATTTTGTCACTGCTAGCGGCCATCATTTTCTAATTTTTCTCACTTTCAAACCGATCGATTGTAGAAATTTGCAATCTTTCGCGGAGAGCTGGCGATTGCTGTGCGGATGTGTTTTCGATCGTCCGTCTGACTTGCGAATGAACCTTGACTGTGTTGTCTGCTTACTTTTATGTCGTTTAACTGAATCTTGAATTGTTGACAGCTTATGCAGTTGACGGTTAAAGCAAAAACCCATTATACGATTTTTTTCAACTCTAGTTTAACTATTATTTTCTCACCTCGAAAATCGATCAAATCACCGCTATCGTCCAAGATGCGTAGAGTAATGTTGTCGATAAACTGACGACCATCCGGCATTATCGGCATATAAATATTATTTTGCGGTTCTTTAGAGATTTTGTAACCGGGTTCGACGTCAATATCAAATTCAAATAACGTATGACTTTCCAGAGAATTCAGGTATGCTCCGGAAATTATATTACAATCCACACGTACGATGCGCACTTTCATTATGTCCACGATGGTACTTGATTCGTGTCGTTGTCCACCTTGCAGCAGCACAGAGCCAAATCCGAGCACTTTGCCGATACTATTGCTACCTCGAAAATCGATGCTATATTTTGACTTTAGCTCACATTTTAACGTATTATTATTGGCTGTTAATGAAAATAAATCGGTACCAACTTCATTGCATGACTCTTTTAAAGCGGTGTACATGGCTTTTGCTATTTCATTAATTTCGTAAGCTCCTGGTGGAATCCTTACATACTTTGGTATCGCTGTTTTCAAATGGCTGAATGAATTATTGCTTTCGTCGATATTAAAAATCGAATTATATGTGTAAAATCCCAGCAGTGCAACTCCATATTTGTCTGTTGTATTTAACTCGATGGGTGGGTAAAAATCCGCACTTAAGACACTTGTATGTCCTGTTAGAGTGAATGTGTAAGACATGACTGACCACGAAACTATTTGTGTAGCTGCCTTTATATTCACATCGTTAATTTTGCAATAACAACAAAATATTTTTTTTGGTATCGGTCCATCGCCCTCGTCCGAATCTGAATTATTGCTATTATAATGTTCGAAACAGTATTGATATTTCAATATATCGACGTCACTTTTTAGGTGATTAGGTAACCTATCCCAAACTAGTGCTATTTCATTTGGAGCTAATGCGATCAACACTTCTTTGGGCGTATTTTCTAACTGTTCGGCAGTCATTTTTTGTAATCCTCCGACTTCACGATATGCTTTAAGTGATAGCAACATTTTGGTGTAGTTGTCACGTTCCATTTGGGGTGTCAAAGACATACTTTTTACGATTGTAAAAGAAACTTCAAACACAAATGTCCACACCAGACTGTTCCGAATTCTTGTTGACGGTCGTATGTATAGTAAATTTTCTTCGTCGCTTCGGAACCCATCTGCAGATATCGTACCAATTCCATAGGTGGGGGTAAATCACCGAAACTATCGTAGTATGTTACATCAGAATTGCTTTTTCTATATGCTACCCAATGAGTCCCTACACCCGACATACTATCCAAATTTATAATGGCGGCCTCATAACGTTTGGGACCGCGTACAGGTAATGAATCTCTCATATATACGCCTCGAAAGTGTGGTATTTTCATTTTTAAGGCGTACTTTTCTATATCAATATTGGATAGTGGTCTTTGAGGTAGGGATTCTATTAGTTTTTTGATTTCTTATTTTTGCCGTTGTTTATATATAATCCCAAACCTGTGCGATATGGTTTCAAGTATAATCCATTTCCTCTTGAACTTAGATGTAAGCCGGTACCTATTTTTTCTGCAGTCGACTTTTTTACTGCTTTTACGGCACGCACGATGCCTGCTGCACCACCTGCTAATGAACCTAAGGCCGATAGTCCTGCAAATATTGGTATTAACGGTAATATCCCCCCAGTCTTCGGAATTGGAATGATTCTAGGCGTGCGAATTTTTCGTTTGCCACCGGCTATTCTTAGGGATTTACGTGCAGCTACTGCAGCTATTTTCGATGCTTTCATGATATTTTTCTCGACAAGTTTTTTCCCACCAGCTTTTAACAATTCTGATCGAACGGGTCGTCTAATAGATGATCCAAAAGCTACTTTGTGTAGTCGCTTATGTTTACCAACGCCTTTACCTTTAGTGTGGCGGCGGCGGCGCTGGAAGCGACGTTTACCTCTAGTGGATGCTTTTCTCGATTTTGATGATGATGATACACCCATACCAAAACGTTGTTTCGCTTTCATAATGTTGGTTACCAACCAAGCTGCAGCTTTTTCACCAGCGCTAGAGTCTTTAGATTTTACTCTTTTCCACGCGCTTTGCTCGAGTTCCTGATCTGCTTGGTGGCGAGCACTTAAATTTTCACTATTACGCAAATAGGCTAAATCGTGTTTTTTGCATGCGACATCCAAAGAATTAATTCCTTGATCTCCTCTTGCCACACGTTTTACTACTTTCGTCCCGGGCCCGCAATACTGATAGCCGGGAATGTGTAACTCAAACGGTAGCCTATTAATTACTGAATTAACAATACCGCTTCCAGTCTTACTTGATAAACGAGACCGTCTACTTCGTCTGACGAGCGACATCTGAATGATAGTTTACGTGAAAGTTCAGTATAAAATATAGATTTTGTTAAGATGCGTGTCGTCAATCTTAAACAAAAACTTCCCGCCGATAATCTCGATGTAAAGGTCGGATCTGGACTAGAACAAAAATTATTTAAAAGACATGGTCCTTTGCTACCGTCATCTATTCGTGGATTATTAATAGGACCTTCAAACTGTGGAAAAACAAATGTTATGATTTCGCTGCTTACTCACCCCTCGGGACTGCGTTTCGAAAATGTTTATATCTACTCAAAGTCGCTCTATCAACCGAAATATGAATATTTAAAGAAAATTTTATCACCAATCAAAGGTCTTGGCTACTACGCTTTTAGCGACGCAAATAACATTGTGGAACCGTCAGATGCTAAACCTAATTCAATATTTATTTTTGATGACGTTATGTGTGAGAAACAGGACGTTATAAGATCGTATTTTAGCATGGGACGTCACAAAAATGTGGATGCCTTTTACTTGGCGCAAACGTATTCTCGTGTTCCTAAGCAGCTCGTCCGGGATAATGCCAACTTCATTATTATGTTTAAACAAGATGAGATGAATATGAAACATATATTTTCCGATCACGTTTCACCCGACCTGACGTTTACACAATTTCAAGAGATGTGTGCTAAATGTTGGGATAATAAATATGGTTTTTTAGTTATTGACAAGGACAGTGATGTAAATTCGGGCAGATACCGCAAGGGATTCGATAGTTATATATTCCTATAATAATAACTTGGATAATCATTTCATCGTTGAACGGTGCTTTGAAAGCATCATGAATGAAGAAATCGAATTAAAACGAAAGCTACTGGAAACTACAAATGCGGTTAGAAAAAAATTTAAACAAATTAAAGCAGCTAAAGTGCAGAATGAACATGATTTGGAAAAGTTTTATGAACCAGTTTCTAAACCACTAGAATCTATATCTAAAGCCGTAAAGCAGCAGCAGCAACAGTACGCAACTAAAAAATCAAGTACTACGACTAAACCACAAAGTCGGAGTAGCAGCAGCAGCTCGGTGGGAATGGCGAAAATGTTTGAAGAACATCCAACAGAAGCGGATTTTGAAACATCTACACCGATTTCGCAAAAAACACAAATTCCTACACCAAAACGTGGAAATCGTGAGTCACTGTTCGAAACCCCTTCCCCATCAACGATAACATCATCTTACACATCACCACACACATCAAGTGGTAGCAGTTCAGCCGCAAAAACTATTCAAGATTATTTAAATGGATTAAAATTCGAACCGTCCCGTTATGATACCGTGTATGGTGTACGCTTTGGTAAAAAAGACAATAAATCAACAAAATATATTGGCAACTTGGTGGTTCGTTTTCTAACAAACGGAAAGATGGTGTTATACAAGAACAAAACAAACATTGCTGAATTCGATGGAACGGCTGAGCTTTACGATTTGATTTTTCTAAAAAATCCAGCATGCTTAGATAATGAAGACGAAATTAGTCTAGATGTACTTCGAAAATACCAAACCATTTTGAAATTGACGGATGCGGCCTACGACGGTTATGACAAGAAACGTGGTTTAAGGGAAACCCGATGGAGAAAATATTTACGAATCATAAAACCGCTAATTATGGGAACCAAACTGGGTGGTGGTGGTGTAGGAAGAAAAAAAGGCGACAACAAAATCCAACTACCAGCAAAAAAGCGCCTATCGTCGAAATCATCTGAATATGTTTATTGGAATAAACCTAAGGAGTTAGTGGATAGATTACGATTATTGTGGGGGTCAAAAGTAGCTGGACATACCGGACATGATAATGAGATTATGTCAATTATGGAAGAGCTTCGAGAAGAAGGAATAATATATTAAGTTTTGCACGTAGTTGCCATCCTCAGTGTCTGATAAGACGTGGAACCTTATAATATGGATCCTAGCCGAGAAAAAATTAAAGTCGTAAATGAATTACATAGGACAGCAAGGAAAAATTTTGTTAGAAGACGTACAGTCATAAAAGGATATCGAGATTTGTGGCAAATTGATTTGGCGGAAATGCAGCAATATGCTACTGACAATGATGGTTACCGTTACATTGTTGTATGTATAAACTGTTACTCCAAATTCGTGTACACCAAAGCAGTTAAGAATAAGACCGGTGTTGAAGTTACGAATGCCATGAAAAGCATCATTGAAGAAGCATCATATGCACCAAACAATTTACAGAGTGATCAAGGAAAGGAATTTTATAATAGCACCTTTCAAGCCCTCATGAAAAAATATAATATAAACCATTATTCCACATATAGCACGAAAAAAGCGGCAATTGTTGAGCGTGTTATAAGAACTTTGAAAAATAAGTTATATAAACAATTCTCGGCTAGAGGTTCTTACAGATGGTTACAAATATTACCAGCTATAACGAAGACCTATAATAACACTAAACACCGCACCATTGGAATGAAGCCTAACAGTGTAAAAGAGGATACCCCTATTAAAGCATATGACTATTTGAAAATTGCTCCGAAGAAAAAAAAATTTCATTTGGGTGACGTTGTTCGCATTAGCAAGTACAAAGGTGTATTTGACAAAGGATATACGCCTTCCTGGTCCACGGAACTGTTTGAAATAGCAAAAGTTAATATTACAAATCCACCCACCTACTTGCTGCAATCATTGGAAGGTCAACCTATTAAAGGATGTTTTTACGAAGCAGAACTGCAAAAGACAGCTAGCCCTGGTGTTTATTTAGTTGAGAAAATTCTTAGAAAACGCAAGAACAATCAAAACGATCAATTGTTTGTAAAATGGTTAGGTTTTCCAAATCAATTTAATTCTTGGATAGACAAATCAGATATTGTATAAATATTATCAAATAGGTTTTACGTTACGTATGTATGCATTATAAATAATAAAAATAAATATTGCTTTTCATAATTATTCGTTTTATTTTCAATTTAACAGTATAATTATGTTTTTAAATAGAACTTTATCTAGGTTGGTTTCCATTTTGGTTTTTTTGGATCCTTTATCTTCGTTGTAGTATACCGTGCAGCATGTGAGTGAATTTGATACATTTTTTCCTTAAGGTACGTAATTTTGGTCTCATCATCTTCAAACATTTTTTGAAAAACCGGTACTAGCACATTACTAAGTATGGTATTTATCTGCGAACCAAGTTGATGAACTTCCGTAAGGACATATTCTTTGGTAGCAGCATCATTATCATTTATCGGTTGGGCAACATTCCTTAATAATTTTCCCTCTATATCAAAATGTCCATCTGAAGTAAGTTTAAATCCGATTCCGGGCAACCCTCGCGATAAGTTGTTACAAACAGGAGTTTTCTGTCGACCAAATTTATCAATTGTGTTGTTAACACGACCCATTTTAAAGTAAAACTAATTCACTCTCTTTATGTTCAGCCTATATATAAATGACATAACTAATAAAAATTCATTTTACAATACACCATGAAGCAAGTAAGATTTGACGAAGAAAGAAATATTATCCACCGTATGTCTGTTTGGTGTTTTGCATATAGACAAGCCAGACAAAGTAATTTTCAGCAACTAATACTTGATAGATATCGTTTTCAAAGGAGAATTGGAAAAATGGATGTAATGCTAGCGAGGATTTTAGAACGGAACCACAGAAATAATATATATCAAGAGCGATTTGTTAATTCAAATGTATGGTGAATAATAAACATATTTAGTACAAAAAGATTTTTATTAAGATTTAAATAATACATACACACTATCATTAGAAAAACGCACTTTTTCACATAAATTTAAAATTACATGACTATCATAAGAAACTTTTACACTATATCTAAATTGTCTCTATTTTTCGGAATTACCAGCGCTGCCCTTCTTGGTCGAATTCCATGGTCTCACTATTATTACGTTCTGATGAACCTCCTCCCCCTACTCCTCCTCCTCCTCCTTCTAAGAAAACAGGACTTTGCGGTGATTCGTTAATTATTTCGAGATCTTCAAAATTGCTTGAAGAAGTCCAGCGCTGCCCTTCTTGACTGAATTCCGGCGTATCGTGATTATTATGTTCTGATGAACCTCCCACTGAGACAGCGAGACTTTGCAGAGATTCACTAGAATTTTCACGAGATATTTGTTGCGGTGATTTCATCCCATGTTTCTTATGGTACTCATTTTGACACCATTCACAGAAACCCATTATTCCACTAATAAATTCCCAATTTTCGCAATTGGCACACATCTGACGACCGTTTACAGAGAATGGGCGAACAACTGCAATTTGACGTTCACTTTTTGGTGACTGCATTTTGAGAAAATAAATTACTATGTAGTATTCTGGAAGTACTGAAATGCAGACTGAAACAAGAAAGTTTTGTGCCTCTATTTGTATCTGTTAGGTGACCTTCAAACCCCTCCACTCTCATATCCCATGTAAAATCGAGGTCACCATACACAGAATAGACTTGTTTCTTTATCTACATGCGCGTAATACGTATACGCTGAATAGCTTTTTCTTGATTCAACAATTTTGAATCGATTTCCTTAAGTCTTTTTGTAACAGATTGCAAAAAATCTTCATTCGCCTCTTCAGCAAGCTTTTTATTCATTTCATTAAGTTCTTTTCTAACATATTCCAAAACATCATTATTCACTAATTCACTAAGTTTTTTAATAATTTCACGCCTTTGTTCAAGAACATATTCCTGATTAGCGGCATCCCCAGGATTCTTTGGTGGTGCTACATTAGTTAAAGATTTCCCTTGTATATCATATTGACCATCATCGGTCAATCTAAATCCAACTCCTGGTTGTCCAACAAGAACAATGTGATTTTGGTCATTAAATTTTTGGCGCCCAAATTTATCAATTGTGTTGTTAACACGACCCATTTTTAGCTTAAACTGATGTGATTTTTGTGAAGGTTGCCTATTTATAAAAAATTAAACAATAATTTAGGTACATAATCATTTATTTAACATCTCATGTTATTATATTATACAATGAATTAAAGATTTTCTTCATCTTCTTGAACACACTCCATTTCGTCATCGCTAACAGTAGCCAATGCTTTACTATCAACTTCATTGGTGACTGCTTTATTTCCAAGGTCATCAAGAATAGTGGTATCATCTGCGGGAGCCAAACCATATTTTGTAGCTAATTCATCGGGTAAATGGGGCACTTCGAATAGGTAGCTTCCCAATTCTTCATTTATCATTCCAGCGCAAAATTCGTCCAGATCAATGGTTCCATATAGGTATTTCTCGCAAGTATGTGCTCCAGCCGTGAAATTTACGGCGTCTTTCATATACTTCCTATACTGACTTTCACTAAAACCCACATCGGATTTACCATAATTTGCAAAGTGTACTATTTCTTCAGCCAGCTCTCTTAATTTACATGATAACCAATTAATGTACATATCTCGATTTTCAATGACAGTAGGGCAGTCACACATCTTAAATAGAAAATAATGGATATGTGATTGTGTGTGACTGTGTGTTTTTCGATATATACTTAACAAGAACTATTTTATTACATTTTAAATCAACATTAAAATAGCCTAATCAACAATATATTACAAACAACCAAAATTTAACAACGCTCTAGTATTACCTCCAGAGAATACATGTGAGCTTTGCCCCAAATAAGTTAAGGTGTACTGATCACCGGAGTTATTCATCATTTCAATAGTATCCTCTGTCAGAATTTCAGCTACGCGTGATGGTAAAAATGTTTCAAATGTTGCTTGATGTGTTGGATCAAACAATGTGACGATAATGGCTTTTCCAAAACGTGAAGTCAAAGAATTAATTTTTTTTATCATATAAATTTTGCCCACCGTTAATGTAGAGAATTTTCTACGTTCCAGAAATTGAATATCTTGGTTTATCATATTATTAATTTCGGCTATGGTCTGCTTTGAAATGCTCATGATTTAAAATACAATAAAAACAATTACTGTCAAGTACCTTGAATAAACACTTGTAGAACACACCACAAACACAATACTTTATATGCCAAAGCAACAGTTAACGCATACGATGTATGAGTGACAATGAAAGCTATTTTCGAAATGAGCCATATTTATTAGGAAGTAATCCAAGGTCAAGTATTTATTTATGGTGGGAGGAATACATCCGACGACCTCGAAAAATACAAAACAAATGTAACCTTGAAATAAGCGTCGTCCACCTGGTCATCACCAAACAAAGAAACATCTGCTCGCGTTCAAGGCCAAGCAAATGTAACCTTGAAATAAGCGTCGTACACCTGGTCATCACCAAACAAAGAAACAGCTGCTCGCATTCATTGAAAATATGCACCGCAAATGTAACCTTGAAATAAGCATCGTACACCTGGTCATCACCAAACAAAGAAACATCTGCTCGCGTTCAAGGCCAAGTTCTTGACCTTGACCTTGGAATAACACCTGCGCATATCAAGGCCAAATAACAATAGCACACCTGGGCGTTCAAGGTCGACCCTACTGCGCATGCGGAGACTCGGGGAGCATCATATCCCTCTACTTGTGACGTACGCTTAAGAGACCTTATCTTAAAAATATTTAATCAATGAAGCACAGGATATTTTTTGATTTTTGAATGGTACCGGGATGAAAATTCATTAAGATAAGATGACGCATTCGTATCAGAAATTTTTATATTATCGACGAAACTGATAAAAACAGATTAGAAATCAGACAATAACGTTTCGGGAAAAATAACGATTTAGTCTGCGATTCCAATTTTGTGTGATAACGCGAGAGATTTGTGCGGAAAAAATTAGCATATGTATCGGAAGGACTTTTTTCGTTACAGGGTGTTAAAATTTTAACAACGTTTTTCGGTTTGTTTGTTTTTCGGTTGTTTTACTAGTTTTAAAGGTAATTTTTCTTGCAGTTTCTGTCGCAATTCTGGTGAGAAATGTAGTGATTTTTACGTTACCAACCAAAACAAATGTTACTAAAAATTAGCCTTAAAATACATTGTTTGTTTTGTTTTCAACAAACCTGAGCAAACCCTTTATTTTTCTGTGTTTTTGAGTATTTAATTTAAATTCAGTTGTTTTTAAAAAGTAAAATTGTATATTTTTAGTGTTCCGCGAAACGGAATACTTGTGGAATGGCTTCGGTGTGCGTCCGTCTGTCCGGCGAATTTCTCTGAAACTGTTTGACGTAAAAACTTGTTTATCACTGCGATAGGGTGTGGTGGTCCAATTATAGCCCTGGAATATAAAAAGTTGAATTTTGATTCTGGGGATTAATTTCAGGAGGTAAATTGGGAAATGAAAAAAAAATTCAAGGGCATGGTAAAGGGGGCCAAAGGAAAACTTATTGAAGGACGAATTCAACAATATATATGATGTATTTTTTATGCATTTTTTAACATTTTTCGGGAAAAACCCTTAAAAATTGCGGTCCCCCACCCTTATCACCAAAAAGATCGCTAATAAAAATCTGAAAAAAATCGTGAACGTTGAGAATTAGGTGTAGATGGAGCCGAAGTTATCAGGATTGAAAAATTGTAACGTGAACAATTGTTATAAACAATTTAATTGTTTATTTCCTTGTAACTGCTGAACCATTAGTTTTAGGGAAAAAGTCTTTCGAAAAAAAAAAAATTTCTTACGATGTAGGGAACAACTTTTGTTCTTACACATTTACCAGTGCTCCGCGCATACGCGATATGGTGCGGCGTTCGTACCGTCGCGTCGGCGGAGGGTAGCGCGGCAAATGGGCGGAAATCGAGCGGCCGAGGTTTGCTCAGGTTAAGTGGGGGGCTGAAGGCACGGAACACTAATTGTGCAAGTATAACTTGCACTTGACCAATTTTTTTTAACATTATATTATAACGACGTTAAAGAAATCTTTAGATAAACAGATAAAAGCTGCACGCGGCTGAGTAACATTTAATTTGCGTTCTTGTAAATCAAAATACCCCACTTTTTTTAAGAACACTTAGATTAGCATGATATTTACATATTCTATCAACAACAAATGAAATAGTAGACAACTAAAACTCTAAACAAATACAAACCGAAAAATTTTTAATTCCGCCTACTCAATGTTTAAATAAAAATTAATAGTACTATGTCTGTTGATGATTAATACAATTCAAATAATGGTGCGGTGACAATATAATTTTATTTTAATAAAACTGTGTAGAGACGATATGACTGTGATACTATATGTGATATGACTGTGATACTATGTGTATGCTGGTATTCTATTACTGCTTCAAGAGATATGTGCTCAACTTTAGGAGGTTTAAGAAATGCTATCTTAGTTTTCCGGTGAGTATTTTGTCGTGTCCGTTTTTTAACATCCTGTATATTTTCTGTGTGGTTAAAGCAAAATTTACCGAATAACTATATTTATATTTTGTAAACTTTGGTTAAAGTATATAAATTAATATCCACTATAGGTATATAATATATAGCAAATAATTCTTTGATTTCGTCAGCCCACAACAACAATGTGCTACTATAAAGCAATTTCAAGTAAATCAAGTAAAAAACGTAATTGACGTTTAGAGCAGGCGCGGCTCGTCCACAAGGTCATTTGGTCAATGACCCGCCTAAATTTATTTCCAGTGATCTACCTAATAATTTATTTTTTAAAACCAAAAAATAATCTTTTCTTTCAAAAAGTTGCGAAAATTCCCCAAGAAAGAGTTAAGCCAAGCTTGCTCCGAACTCGCCGTATTTTAAATTGACCTGATAGGTGTATATGGATTATATAAAATGCATTAAATCTAAGAGAGAAACAAACATTCGCGCTTTAGGAAGTTAAAAGAGACAAAATTTGTCGACGGCCTACCAATAACATCGCTTTGAGGCGCGCGTGGCCGTCAACGCCGCCACGCCGGCTGTCGCAAATTCTGACTCACTAATTTAAATCCGACCAATTTACTATTGGAACAATATTCGCCATACATTTATATATTTAATATAAGCTTACATAATTTAAATTTTAAAAGTCTTGTCAGCATTGTCTGCCTGTTGATGTCGTGACGTATGTAAAACGTTTGCGATGATGTGCATAATATGTACATATAAGAAGGTGTATTTTGGTTTTTATTTTCTCCAAAAAAAACTTTTATATTATCGGAATAAAAAAATAGGTTTTGGAAATAATATAATCTATTTTAAGAACCTAATTTAGGTTAAATTCTAAAATATATTTCGTTAAGTAATTCATTACTGTTTCAATTTTTCTATACTTAACAAATAATGGATGGCATTGCATGTGTAACATTTCTATTTATGGTATCTATTTTTCACCTTAGCTTTTTTAAAAGTAAAAGTAAGTACTAATATAAAAATACACTTAGACTTTGTGTCATTTGTTTCTATATTTTTAGTTGTACTAAATTACAGTGGTTGTTATTATTCCTATTATTAGATTTAATGAAATAAAAAGCAAAAACAATGGGACTGTGATAAATTAAAAGAAAAACATAAAGTTCTAGAACACTGCGAAGAAGTATTGACATACATATATTGTACACATATTATGTTTATATTATTCAAGTATATAATTATTTAAAAATTAAGAGAAAAGTTAAAATGTGCTAGTCAGACGCCTGAGCTCAATTTAAAGAAAAATGCGATACATGAAGGGGATAAAAAGATTGATAAAAACAATTAAGAAATACAAAGTTTTTAGGACTAAGGTAAATAATTTTGTATTTTTTTAGTTTTAAAGCTCCCTTTTTGTTTTCGACCTTTAGGTATATACAGGGTATTTCAGCACTCTACAGACGGGACTTTTAGCAATAATTCTTTTTCCTTTTCAGTATAATTGTAGGATCTGTCCCTTTGTTTCTTTTCCATAATTATTATTCTTCAAGAAACACACAGTTACACTTCAAACCAAACACAAAACAGGTTAGGTACAACCTTTTACCCTTGGCAGATGCACGACCTCGTCTGATCGGAATATACGTGTTGTAGTTCAAGCGTTTTAGTTTTTCTTAAAAGGACTTTATCCATAAACTTTGAAAAAGGGTATTGTTCAGCACCACAGTACTTTTCTAAACCTTCGTAAAAAATATCTTTTCACTTGAGGTCTTAAAGATTTCCAAATATGTAAATGCCTGCAACCTACATTGCTAAAAGGGAGATTAACTTTTTCCAGACCAATACATTATTATTTAACTTTACTAGGATTTAATATTAAAGGTTATGTTATATGTTTATATTTGACATGTTATGCTTGCCCCTAAATAGTGAGTCGTCTAAAATCCCCAACAACACTTACATCCACTTGCACAAAAAATTAATCAAGAATTGGACACTACTTCCACTATTACCACTTGGTCCCAGAATACCATAAGGTATTCTGGGACGTGGTAATGTAACAGCATTCATGGTATTGGCATTGGCAAAGCTGAATCTAAACGTCAATTAAATTTAGCACTTGTATAAAAGTTTTGAGGAACAGACTGTTAATATACCTATCAGTAAAATATACCCCAATTGTAACCGCCATATTGTAAAATTGGTGCTGCCATTTACAGTCTTTTGGCATTGCGAATATTCCGACAATTTTGTTTTTTATCTAAGCCATCCCACGTAGACTTCAAGCCTAAGTACTAACGTACCGTGGCCGTCTGAAGAGAAGGGAAATGTAGTCTATTGACCGGGATTTGAAGGATTGGAGGTTGGGACGGGAAGGGAAAACATCTGCAGGCAATTTGTTCTATAATCTGGAGACCCTAGGTATGAATGAGCGAGAGAAGTGGTCTGTTCTAGGCTTATGTAGCTGGACAGTAAAGGGATGCATACGTAACGCGCCTCTTGTTGTTCTGTTAGGAACAGTCAAGGGGGGAATAATACCGGCTAGTTCTTCAGAGCAAAATCCGTGGAAGTACCGGTAGAAAAGGGATAAATCCCCAACAGCGCGGCGATGAGCGAGAGAATGGAGTTTTCTTGGGAGGACTGGATCATTGATGAGTCGAATGGCTCTCTTTTGGATAGAATCAAGGATGTTAAGTGTCGAAGGTGATGCCGCTCCCCAGATGTGGGAGCAGTACTCTATGTTAGGTCTTATTTGGGAAACATAGATAGTGTATAAGTTGCAAGGGGAGAAGTATTTTCTGGCTCGAAAGAGAAAATCAAGCTTTTTAGCTGCCGATGTGGCTACTGAAGTAATGTGTTTGTGCCAGCTGAGATCATGTTCGAACGCGACGCCAACAAGATCGAATGTTTCGTTGTTTGAAGAAATGGTGTGTCTCTACATGATAAATTGCATTTAGAGCAGAAAAAAAGTGTAGCAAAAATCGAAACACTCGCCAACAGAAAAATATTGAATGCCGAGCAGTTTTTAGGATTTTTTCAGTTCGTTTCGGTACTTATGGTGACTCCATCTCGTAGGATACTTTTGGAGTTGAATGCAAAGTAAATATAATGTAACGTATGTAGAATAAATTTTTGCGATTTTTTTTAACAAGAGTTTTTTTTGTTTAACTCAAAAAGTAATAACATCGAAGATTTTAGTTTTTCGCGGTTTATACAATGGCAGAAGAGTCAAAATTTTGTGAAAGATTCGATTATAAGCGAGAGACGTCGCATTAACATCTATATAGTGAGTCATATACATAATATGTCATAAAATTTATAATTTCTTGAAACAGTTTTGTATGTATGTATAATATAAAAATACCTACATCTGTAATAGCATCTCTTATCTCCCCAATTTGTCAACTTGGATAAAGATAAAGATTATCAGGAATAGCAGAATTCTAGCCAAAATGAATTTTTTTTCGCTGTTCCACACCTTTGGATAATTCTTTATCCGGTAGTTATAAAAAAATGGTTCTGTTGTGAATTCATTAATGTACTATAAAAAATCGTATAAAGGAGCGAGTGCGGTAAAATTTGCAAATGAACTGTCAAAAATTTGCGTACGGTAGAAAAATCAAAGGTGTATTCTGAAATTTGGCTCCATTTTACAGTGATATAACTTAAAAACGAATTGGCAGACGTACCACGTCTATACCTGTAAAACAGGAATGGGTCATTGTTGTTAGCAGCAATAGTCAGCGCTTATGACTTCTATTTTATTTGTTTTTTGCATTATTGTTGCTCATTTATTTAGGGACTATAAAGAACAACGAGTTTCCTGTATAGACACATAAAAAGGCATATTATTTCATTACAGAAATCCAGTTTTAAAACCTCACTCCGCATAAATTCGACATACTTTTGCTTGGGGCAGTTTTTAAGGCAAAGTACAAAATAAAATTTTGATTTCTTTAAGGAGCTGCAAATTTTTTATGTGTGTACAACGGAAAGTAATTGTTTTTTTATAGAAAATAACATAGGAACGATAAGGAATATGCACAATATGCAAATTTAAAAACAAAAACAAAAAAGAAGTAGCAGTGGCTGAATATTCCTCTTAATCAGTATGTATTAAAAATAAGTATATACAAGGGCTGCCTTTTACTAAAGCACTTACTTTGTTTATGGTAAATTCATTGGTTTGGTAATTTTATTTGTCTTGCAAGAACTTTATTAAGAAACGATGTGCAGTGTCTCTGCGAGTGGTAAAAATATAAACAGGTGTATGGTGATGTTTTTAAAACTATGGGTAAGTTGAGAACCCGGCGTTCAACAATATGGTAAATGTACGATAGGCATGAACCAACAATCCACTCTAGTGAGTGTTGCATATTGCATTGGTTGAGAAGAAATCAGGAAAAATCGCCTTTTCAGTGGTTGGCTTTCACAGTTGTAAGAGCCGGAATCAGTGGTTAAAGTTTCTTTTCTTTTTTTAAAGAAATAAAAGAGCAGCAATATATATATATATATATATATATATATATATATATATATATATATATATATATATATATATATATATATATATATATATATATATATATATATATATATATATATATATATATATATATATATATATATATATATATATATATATATATATATATATATATTCATATAATAATAAAAAGAAAATGAATCCCACTTCTGATAATAAAAATTAAATATACAGACCACCAATTTTTAACAATATTTTCGTTTTTTTTTTCAGACATCTGGCATTGGAAGACCATCTCTCTACCACGCGCTAGTTGTAATTTTCTTAGAGTTTTTCGCATGGGGCCTGCTCACGATGCCCGTCATCTCCGTGCTGAATTCCACGTTCCCTGACCACACGTTCCTGATGAACGGGTTAATCATGGGAATCAAGGGAATTCTGAGTTTTCTGAGTGCACCACTTATCGGGGCGCTGAGCGATGTATGTGGCAGGTAAGGATAAACATTATATTATATTGCAGTTTGGTGTAAATTTATTTATATCAGATGTTAAAGTTTCAAAAAAGATATACATATGTATATATTCCTGTCAAATTGGAGGCACAAATCTGACTATACCCGATTTATAATTCGATAAGTTAGGTATATTTGACTGCTGTTATCATCAAACGTTGGTGTGTGGTAAAACTTTAAGAATAGTTGAACCCAAGATTTAATAAATGTAAATAATATTGTTTTTTTTTTGTTTGCAGAAAGCTATTTCTTCTAGTCACAGTTCTTTTTACTTGCCTACCCATTCCGTTGATGACTATCAACACATTCTGGTTTTTTGCCATGATCTCAATATCAGGTAAGAATACAGGGTTTTAGCTCGTATGAAAAATTACCTGGGGCACCCGAAACTCTTTTGGTTCTTAAAATACCGACATGGTGAAATTAAGAATTGAAATTTTCAGTCATCCCTCGTATATCTGTTGTCTTTAGACATGACTTATTAATATTAATAAAGAGTTGTAAACATAGGTGAGTCCAGGGGCGTCGCTACACTATTTGGAAAGAAAATTAGGATCCGATTTTAAAATAAAGTACAAATATTTTTATCTATATTGTGTAATTTGAAAATGCGAAATGCGAAAAGCCTTCGGTTAAAGTCATAAGTAATAGAAAAATATTTTACTTAACATGGATACCACAATATACCCAGGCCAAACGCGTGTCATCTAGTTTTGATTTCTGTGTGAACGCCTGTAGCATTAAAATTCCTCTACAGTAGACTCTTTTAATCTTCTACATTTCAAAGTAAAGATTGCACTGAATTTTGAAAATGAAGGCTTTACATCCAAAGATGTAATGTTTGCGTATTGAAAGCACTGCAAGTTACTGCCGCAATTGTCAACATTTATGCACCGCCCAACATCACATACATAGTTGCGCGAAATGTGGATTTTTGTGTAACAAAAACTTAAACCTGATCACAGCTTTAACACCAGGGCCATCTTTTAAAGTTTGTAGAGCGGTATTTACATTATCAACTATGTGCAACGAGTCAGGAAGTGACAGATAACTATGTTGAAGGCTGTCAATAGCATCTACTAATACACGATAATTTTCGTGTATAGTATATAGTTCATAAATTTTTCAAAAAATTAAGTAACCCATTCGACATTTAAAAAACATACTAAGAACGAGGGGTGTTGTAAAATAAAAAAAAAAACTGGGACACAATAGGTTTAGATAATTTTGTGACGTTTCTCTACCGGCATCCTTCAATTTTTCAAACTGTCTGGGATTCCCCTAAATGTATTTATAATATACGCCCCTAAAAAAAAGTTGACTACCGGGTAGGTTTTAAAAGTGGCCCACGCATGCATGGAAGCATATTTAGTTTGATTGGTGTTGCAGGTGTATTTGCCGTCACATTCAGCGTTGTATTTGCCTACGTAGCTGACGTGACGGACGAAAAAGAAAGATCTCTAGCTTACGGATTGGTAAGCGGGACCTTCGCCGCTAGCATGGTAATTTCGCCCGCTTTGGGAGCATATTTAATGGACAGGTAAGTCTGTACTTTTAGGGATAAAATAAATATCTGGCAGCGTTGCAATTGAAGCTGTTAATTTTAATGAATCTAATTTTTATTCTGAACCAACCAGATACTAATTTTAATATGGATTTTTAAATTTAAAATTTAAGAATACTAAAATCTCGTATATTTATTTTTTCTTTTTGAACACAGTCTACATCCATGCTTTGCTGTGTAAGGAACGTAATGTATTCCTGCAGATTTTCGACTTCCGGTTTCTGGCGACCTGAGGATGAACCGACCAAAAATTGATCAAAATCGAAAGTTGGGGGGGCGCCATATTGGAGCAAAAAAGGAGTCGAGTGACACCTCATTTGAAAGATCTTTGAATCGTTCAGTTAACTTGAGCATTTTGAAAATGACTCCTATTTAAAGTTACCATCAAGCAATTTGGTAAAATCGATTTTAAAGCAACATTTTCATATGTAGTAAAACAAAACGCATGAATATCTAAAGCAATAACTTTTCACTGTATGCCACGCAGGGAATTGAATCATATAAGATATTCATTGGTCCCGCTTTTGTTGCTAAACAACAGTTTGGCCGAATGTTCGTGGCCACACTAATAAAAAATAATTTCAACTTAAAGACAATTTTTTAAATTTCTTTTCAGATGGTCAGTCTCTCTAGTCGTTGCTCTGGCAACCGCAGTTGCCATTTTGGATGTATTTTTCATCCTTGTTGCCGTTCCGGAATCGTTGCCAGAAAAAGTCCGAGTGTCGCCGATTAGTTGGGAGCAGGCTGATCCTTTTTCAGCTTTGAGGTACTATATATTTTTTGTACTTTCTAAAAATATTTTTGTAATGTCTGGTAGTGGTAGAGTTGATTTTAGGTGACAATTTCATGTAAACAAATGTATCAAACCCATCAAGAAGACTATAACTGTGTTACTCTATAATGCGTTTTTTTAGACTCAGCCGTTAAAAAAGTTAACTAAATAATAGTCTTTTTATTTAAATATTTACGGCCAGATTCTCCAACGCTAGTCCGTCCGGTCTAATTTGACAACCAGAAGTTTTAAACTGACAAGGGTAAGAATGAGACAACGAAGTTGAATTGTTTCTGAGTTTTTTCGAAAATTTATAAAAAGAAGGGCAATTTTAGTACGTACTTTCGACAATAATAGTACCTCTCCTTTTAAACAGGATGGTACAGTTATAGAATAATGTCTATGGTTAGAATATTATTATAAATAGACAAAAGAAAAACAGTAGCAAATTAGTTTATGGCATTATTACAAACGCATACACAGTTAACACATACAATAGCATCAAAAAAAGATACATGAAAATGCAGCAGGCAGAACAGAGTGAACAAAAAAATACGCATTAAAATGATCTATAAAACAACAAAAATTTCGTATTTTAATTTTAGGAATGTTGGACAAGACCCGACGATCCTACTGCTATGCATAGCAGTCTTTCTAAGTTACTTGCCAGAGGCGGGGCAGTATAGTTGTATCTTTGTCTATTTAAAACTAGTCATGGGGTGGAGCGCCCCGATGGTGGCTGTGTTTGTGGGGCTGGTGGGGCTGCTAGCAGTCATAACACAGCTGTGTTTAGGTAAGTTTTTTGTTGATACTCGTAATTTAATTCATATTCAAAGGTTTCTGATGATGTGGTAAAATTTGTCAATCACTGGTTTTGTCATTACAATTTGACACGAAACTGACATTTGTTACTTTTCAAGCTCTTTCCTTGATCTTCATTTAATCTTAACATTTTACAGTTTTCACATGGTGACACGGTACTGACATTATTAACTAGGGACAGAATTTTGACCAAGTGGAATTTTTTTTTAATTTTTGAAAGTCTGACATTCTTTAAGGAGGAGATATTACCTAAAATTACAAAAACTCTTGTTTTTGACAAAAATTTCTTAAGTATTATTTCAACTCGTGTCTAAGGCAAGCACGGAACTGACATTTTACGGTTAATTTGTTTAACAAAGGGGCTTAAAGTAATGAATAATAAACTGTCGTAAGTACTTCTCAAATATTTTATCCAAACTAACGGTTTGAAATTCTTGTTTACAATTTGGTTATTTCAATGTTTTTAATGAAAAATAATCTTCACTTTTTTAATATTGGCTAATTTCAGGTATATTAATAAAAAATTTGGGAGCCAAACACACGATAATGCTTGGCCTCCTCTTCGAGATGCTTCAGCTGTTGTGGTACGGCTTCGGTACCACGACGTGGATGATGTGGGGTGCAGGTATTTTGGCGTCGATCGGGTCCATCACATACCCGGCTATATCGGCTTTTGTGTCTATACACAGTACCGCGGATAGGCAAGGAGTTGTGCAAGGTAAGTAACTTATTAATTCGTCTTAATAGTACTATTCATATTTGCGATGTTGCGTTTTTTTTTCTTCCATTTTTTCCTTAAAATATTCTTAGACTATAAATGTTATTTCAGGAATGGTCACTGGTATGAGAGGTCTTTGCAACGGGTTGGGCCCTGCAATGTTCGGAATTATATTCTATATGTTCCACGTCGATCTGAACGAGGGAGAAAACCAAAACGCTACACATTCCACGCAGATTTTCGAAACTTATTCGCAGGTAAAAAATGTTCATTTTAATTTTATGACTAGTCGAGATACAACACAGAAAATAATATATTTACTCCATTCAAATGAGAACTTTTTAGGATACAACATAACTACTCCATTTAAATATAGGACCTATATTTACCGGAGTATATATACAAAGCTAAGATTGTCTCAAAGTATTATTAATTTAAAATAAGTATTTTTGGTCATTTATTTTTAATCATATTGTTATTTTTCAGCTGGTCCCAGGTCCGCCTTTTGTTTTTGGCGCATTTCTAGTCATATGCGCCATTTTTGTGGCGTCGTTTATTCCTCCAAAAGCTGTTATGGAAACCAGTAAGTAAATTTAAAGTTCGTTTAACATGTAGATGATATAAAAGTTTTTTTTTATAAAATATAATAATATGTTTGTCATTCTTAACTCATTTTTAAATGGCAATAGGAGGATGTATACAGGGTGTTATAAAATTCATTTATATAATAAAACCATACATTCTAATATGAATACGAATTGGAAAAAATATTCCTCAGTGGCACTGCGTTATAATCAGCTATATTGTATCCAATTTTCTGTGAGAATGATGACAGAAAAAACAATTGAACAAGAATTCACCCTATTGGCTAGTTCCATGGACAGTTTACACCAGAACATATTTTAGTGATCACAATATTCATCATTTCTTTCCTGATAATCACGGAGGAATCGAATTTCTTTCTATCCGTGTTGGCGAAACTGCATTAGACAAAGACAAATAAAAAAGGAATTTGTTCAAATTTTATCGTACATTCTTTGCTTGTTCAAGTATTGCTGGTGATATACTTGGAAAGATTACTCATCGCAATTTTTTTTTTCCTGATAAAATCGCAACGGAATCCGATTTCTTTCTATCCTTGTTAGCAAAAGGGGCATCAGTAAAAGACAAATAAAAACGATGTTGTTGCCAATAAAAAAGAATAATCAAACATTTTATCGCAGTCGGCTTTGTTTGTGCAAGTATTTCTGATTGCCTACTGTGAAAGTTTAATCGGAATTGTCATAAAAAATAAATTTCTAACCTGACACAATACTTATGGTTTTTTATGATTTATGATTTTATAGCAAAAACCTTTGTTTTTACTGAACACAAACAGCATTTGCAAAAATCTCGTTTTTATTAAGCAAAAACAATGTCCGCATAGCCACATTAACCTTCTTATTTTATACTACTTAAAATTGTTTCTTATCCAAGTAACAATACTCCCTCTAACCAATAATTTGCAATAAAAAGATCGCAGGAAAAGTATTTAAATAAATAAAGAAAAAATTGCAAAAATGAGTAAATATTTTTTATTAATATAAACAATTTATAATAAGGTTAAAAAATATTCCCTATTCTCCGATATACATATAATGAAAATGGATCTATAATACAGCCTACCTGCGAACAGTGATGTTTGTGTAAGTTAAAGACGCGATAAAAATTGTTTAATCGAATATTCCAAGTAGTTTCACAATTTTTATCTGTAAATGTTGAGTCTTAGTTCCAGAAGGATCGATACACTTTGTAATGGCACTGTGACTTCAGCTTTAAACTGAAACCAAACGTTGCTAGGGCGCAATTTTCACTACTTTCTCAATAACTAAAGAAATCTTCTGTAATGCCCACTATTCTCACCTTTATATCGGGTCGGTGTTCCTGTTACTCATTACCATAACTCCCGGTCCAAGTAATGTAAATGAGAACAAATATGTACCTTGCGCAATATTTCAATAGCTGTTAGTCAGTCCCAGATTCATAGAACACAGGAATTTAAGCTTCTAATACTTTATATAAACTTTTTAAGTATATTTTTACACTGCAAAAACAACTTGTATCATGGGAGAGGCTTCAGATAATATGTCATGTTAATCTTTCACATAACCTAACATTCTACCAGCTGTAAAAATTTTACGAGTATGAGAGAGAAAGAAGACTAGAGAGAAAAAAATGAGAGAGAGACATAATTGATCTCTCCGTTGTAAAATGGTTTTCTGTCATCATTCTCAAAATTAAATGGATACGGTATAGAAATCGCCCTTTAATTTTTTTCCAAGAAAACCGGTACCCGCGACTGACAAGAAACACTTGACAATGAAACTGATGGACCTATATCAGAGTTTTCAAATTTTCCTGAAAATATTCGCGCTCTCAAGCGATGGTGCTGTCACTTGCAGTGACAGCACACATTGGGTTAGTTTCTCGTTTCGATTTTAGTTCTTAAGCTTTAAAGTGTTTTCCGTGATTTTCGTGGTGATTAAATGCACTTTTGATAAAGGCGAAAGTAAACGGTACTGTTCAGTACCACAGTGCTCTTCTAAACCTAAAAATATATCTTTACTATTTTCACAAAGATGAGATCTCACTATTCTGGCACGGAGCAGTTTTCTTGTAAAAATCTCCACGGTAACGAGTCACCAGACTTTAATCGAGAAAATACGGCAAACAAAGAGACTGAAAAAAGGCTATTTTCTTAAAAAATAATTTCTTGTTTTACCTAATTTCATAAATTTAGATATTTTTGTTTCGTTTAGAATAATTTTTGGCATTTTAAGATTTTTTTTTAATTTGCAAACTCAAAGAATACAAGAATACAATACTTTTTAATAATTTACTATTTGAAGTGTAAAAAACCCAAAAAAACTATCCTAAAAAACATGTTTCCGTCGCAAACATACAGATGTTATTCACCGCAAAAAATATTTGACAAATTATAGGAACAAACAAAATTCTTATTTATAACATATTTTCGGAAGACTCTGTAGGTATATATTTTAATAAGAATATGCCTCTAAATAAAAATTGTTATCTTAATTATTAGGCATAGTTTTATTTTATCAAATTAGTTGCCTTTTCTTTTCACGTAAATAAATACATAGAACGCAATTGGATTTACCAATATCTATTATTTAAAATTAATTTATTTACATGATTATTTTAAATCATATACTTTAAGATTTGTATTATAAGCAGGAGGCAAAGTATATTGCCAATAGAATTTATATAAAATCGCCTGTAACTAACGTAAGCTCTATATTGCGCGTTATAAATTTCAAAAATAACTCACAGCGTGACGTCATGCGCGAACCTGGACGCATTTGATACGGTTTGGTATCATATCTTCCTTTTATTGTATCATGCCCAATATGCCCATGCAGCAAATAAACTTAAGAAGTAAAGTTTTTCTTACCTTAAAGTAAAATCCCTGTAAAATACAGCTCCATTGAAAAGGTTTTACCTTAACAAATACTAGCAGACCAAACAGTGCTAATAAAACAGTACAACTGAGCTGTTGAAAATAAACAACGCTCGAGCTCGACAAATTAACATTTTGAAAAGTTCCAAGTTCTGTTGACAAATTAAAACACAATACCTTAAAGAATGTCCCGTATTTTGTCAAAATCAGCACTACTGACAATTTGTAAATTCTTTATTTAATAAGAAACACAAGAACTCTCGTGGAGTGACGCCGAGATTTAAACACGTTTGACATTCTCGTCTTTTTTTTTTCAAATAATCTAGCAAACATGTCCTCCACGGCCTACTATGGTCCCGCAAAATCGGCAAATCAATAAAGTCTAGACACTGATAGGCAACCCATAAAACACCATTATACACCGAGATTTACTGAAATGGTTACACAATTAGTACTGGTTAAAATTATTATCTCGGCTGGCGATTTTTTGCTCGGGTATGCGAGTTATTCTAGACCTCTATTTTTGGGGGGGCTTAAGCCCCCGGTTTACATATTTTGGGGGGGGGGGGGGTTAAGTCCCTGGCTTATATATAGAGGCCTAGGCCACTCAGTTGGATTGGGGGGGGGGGGCTAATTCGAGATTTGGGGGGCTTAGCCCCCCCCCCCAAGCCCCCACCTAGAAACGCCTATGTTTGTATTAATTTTTTTACCTTTCAGGTATTCCCCTAGACACCCACTACGAAATGGAGCGAGGCCAAAAAGTCCCGGGCACCCTCAGCCCCCTGATTACAGGTAGGGGCAGTATCGACGCAGCAATTCTCTAAGCAAATGGGAGCTACGCGTTTTCGCCCCCTGCGTTTGTGTGATCGACGAAAGTAATTTTGAGAAAATAAGTTCTTTTAATAAGAAAATGTGTAACTTTATCGAAATCATATAGAGGAATAATTTGTGTCGATGGGGTTTGAGGAATTTGTAGTGGTTATTGGTAAAAAATGTTTTTTTGTTGGAATTCTTAGGATATATAGCGAGGAGAAGCTACTGGGCGGGCTTCTGAGTTCGGAGGAATCGAATGGAAGAATGCATAAGAAGCGAAAGTGTATATTATGTGTACTAGCCAGCTAACATATACAGGGTGTTTTATAATTGAATGTCAATATTTAAGGGGCCGATTTTTGGGTCTATTTTAAAAAGAAAACTTCATATGAACGTATGTCCTAAACGTCTTAACTTTTGAGATACAGGGTGGTAAAGTTTTCAAAAATAAGTAGTTTTTTATTAATATCTGTAATACCACTTTAGATATTTTCATTAAATTTGGCATACATGTACTATGTATCAAGAGTCATTATTTAGTGTACCACAATTTTTTTATTTCCACCAGTGGCGTTCGTACGGAATTTCACCTGCCTATTTTGGCAGACATTGATGGTACGCCACTGATTTCTCGTAAAATTAAAATAATTCCTGAAATCCCCAATCATTTCTAAGCAAATTTGATCTCTTGAATTTTTTCAATCCGATGTACGGTTTTCGCTTAAAAAAATAAAAACCTTTTCTCTGCATGATCGTAACAATATCGTTAATATAACACTATCACCATGCAGAGAAATAGATTTTATTTTTAATATTAAATTTGCATAGAAATGAATAAGGAAGTTAACTTTTGAGATCCTTATTCATTTCTAAGCAAATTTGATCTAAAAAATAAAATCTATTTCTCTGCATGGTGATAGTGTTATATTAACGATATTGTTATGATCATGCAGAGAAAAGGTTTTTATTTTTTTAACCGAAAACCGTACATCGGATTGAAAAAATTCAAGAGATCAAATTTGCTTAGAAATGATTGGGGATTACAGGAATTATTTTAATTTTACGAGAAATCAGTGGCGTACCATCAATGTCTGCCAAAATAGGCAGGTGAAATTCCGTACGAACGTCACTGTTGGAAATAAAAAAAAAATTGTGGTATACTAAATAATGCCTCTTGATACATAGTACATGTATGCCAAATTTAATGAAAATATCTAAAGTGGTTTTACAGATATTAATAAAAAACTATTTATTTTTGAAAACTTTACCACCCTGTATCTCAAAAGTTAAGATGTTTAGGACATACGTTCATATGAAGTTTTCTTTTTAAAATGAACCCAAAAATCGCTCCTTTAAATATTGACATTCAATTAGAAAACACCCTGTATAATAACCAAGGCCGGGGGATAATATGTGAAAAAAATGACTTTGTTTTAAGAGTTTATCCGGTTACTATGCGTATTATACATTAAGAATCAGTTTATTAAACTTCTTTATAATACGCATATTAGTCGGCTTTACGCGAATTATCCCATTCATGCGTATTAGCGTGATTTTTTAGATCTACGAAAATATTTTGAAAACTATTTTTTTGGATAAAAGTAACTCTAATACTCTCGGTAATTTTTACCAATAATGACTACATTTCACAAAATACCACGGACGGTCGACTTTTTAAAAAGTGTTGCACTTTTCTAAAATAATATCTGCAACATCTGTATAACTTGCCAGGAGAAAGAACGGATGTATATCATGATATAGAGATATATTTTGGGATAAAAATTGTGTGTATATAAGAGTTGTGTAGCATAGGTTAGAAAACGGGATTTTTGTGCTGTTAGAACTAGTCCGAAAAACATCACTGTACGTTATACAGGGATCTGTATAAAGCCGGGAAAACGTGTTGTTTGGATTGATTTTTTCTCTTGCTCTCTAGTACGGAGTCCTATGAAAACATACTATTTTTTTATTATGGAATACAATTTAAAAAATAGTTTTTATACAGGTTGTCCGAAAGTCTTAGTATGGGCAAATATATTTTCCATTAGTAAAGATAGAGTCATCAAATTTTAGGAGTATCCTGTTGGTTAATAAATCTACTTTTTCATGTAATGTAACTTTTTCAACCCCTTTAGGGGGTTGACGCTAGGGAGTTGAGGTCAAAAATTTTAAATGTAACTTTATACCGTGTGGTACCTCATTTTAAAGGTCTTCAAAAAAGAAACGTTTTACCTCAAACCCGAGGTCCGTATCTTAATTCGTTTTTAAGTGGCAAGCCTTTAAAAGTTAAAAATCTTTAAAAAAAATTAAAAAAGTTAAGTACCTTTATTTCTCTTATTAATTTAAAAGTTGTTCAAAATAATTACCATGAACTTTTTGGCAGTAATAAAGTCGATTTTGGAACTCTGCCAGGAAGTAACGCCTGCCATTCCCGAAAATGTGAGAAGTGAATTCCAAAATCGACTTTATTACTGCCAAGAAGGTCATGGTGGTCATTTTGAACAACTTTTAAAGTAATAAGAGAAATAAAGGTATTTAAATTTTTACTTTTACTTTTTTTATTGCCATTTAACAACGAATTAAGATACGGACCTCGGATTTGCGTTAAAATGTTTCTTTTTTGAAGACCTTTAAAATGAGGTACCGCACGGCATAGGGTTGCGTTTCAAATTTTTGACTTCGACTTCCTGGCGTAACCCCTTAAGGGGGTTGAAAAAGTTAAATTACGTGAAAAAGTAGAAGTATTAACAAATAAGATACACCTAAAATTTGGTGTCTCTATCTTTACTAATACCAAAGATATTTGCCCATACTAAGACTTTTCGGACACCCTGTATAATCGTTGATTCTAAAGGTTACTATACAAAGCATTGCCGTCTAGATGTGCTGACGCAAGAGTGTCACTTCATTCTTGCCTGTTCAGTCGATCGAAATTTGCCGTTGAGGGCGCCACTTGACGGGTATTTTGTTTGAGAAACCCTGGATTCGTAATTGTCATTTTTGTTATTTGGTGACTGTCATTGTCAAACGGTCATAAATATTTTCATCAGAGGGAGGATTTTTTAAAATTCAAACTAGAAACTAAAAATTAGAAGCATAAAAAAGTAGTTCCGAAGAATCGGAGATAGACTAGTTGCATGGTGAGAATAGCCCTGGGAGTTTGGATCACACAGCGAGAAGACACTCTTGCGTCAGCACATCTAGACGGCAATGATACAAAGAATAATATGAAGCAATTATTAAGATGCTGTTAATACATGGCCTATAGGTAGTTGACATAATTTGCTACCATAGACGTTAATTTTTAACGTCTATGTTTGGTAAGTACCTAGGTACTAATAATATCTTAACAATTGTCCGTGTTTCAGGATTATATATTAATTTTTAGAATCAACAAAAGTGTACATCAACAGAAACTATTTATTGAAAAAAAAATAATCTCTCTTCAAAGACTACGATCATAAAAAGTTCGCTAGAGAGAAAGAAATGGGCTACGTTTCTTAAGCATGATCATCCTGATCAGAAAGAGTCCTATAAATTCTCGTGTAGAGTTAAAATTAAGAATTTTAGAAAAGTGTCATTGGTTGACATTAAACTGTTTGTTGGAAATGTGGAATTGTTAAAAATGGCAAGCAAAAATTGCAACAAGACGAGTTCCTTTAGAAAATCTTAGTTTTTGCGATTAGGCGGCTCTTGCCGACATTTCGGTTTATACAGGGTGGTCCGACAGTAATGGTACCGCCATTGACAATTCAAAATTTCAGGACTGCATGGAAGTGCAATTAGTATCCATCCTAATACTTTCAAATTTTTGTTTATGATTTGATTATTTTAATTTTTTCTAAGCCAGGAAAGAGAATGACTCACTCTTGAGGTAATCAGCTCCATATAAGGAGAGGATCATCGGAATATTAAATTTGAACCACCCTATATTTATAAATGATTAACAATTTACCAAGTTTTGTTGTAATTTTTAAAGAAATCCATTTTTTGTTGTGGAAAATACGTTGGTAGTAAATGAGATCAGAAATCGTTCCGAAAAAGTATTAAATTCTCACCTTTCATTGTTGTTATTGTTGTGAATGGGAGGATGAATAAAGTACGCTTGTTTTGAATCGTTAATCGTTTAATTTTTGAAAATTTTGAAATGTTAATATTAAGGAGATTTAGTAAGAAGGTATTGCCGGAGTTAAAAGTTCTAAATTGTGAGTGCTGTGTGGATCTACAAATTTTTTTCTAATTTTTTTTTTCGAAAAATTGTATTTTCAAAAAAATTTACTGTCAAAAATTAATTTTTGAAAAAAAAAATTCGAAAATTTTTCGTAGTGTAGTGTAGAAGCTGCTAAGACATATCAGATCGTAAGCTATAAGATTTTTAATAAAACAACTCTATCAAATATTATTAAAACGATACTAACTAAATTTAACATTAACTTATATGAAGAATAGGATGCCACATTTGTTTAAATTTCATAAGCCAAAAGCTTTTTTGACGTAAGTTGATATATATGCCTATTATCAAATTTTTTAATACGATAGATGCCTATGGGCATCTTATTGGTGATTTCATTGGCCCATAAAGACATTTTGCGCGTAAGCTGATATATGCCTATTTTCAGGTATGAAAAAGGAAAAGCCTATAGGCATTTATTACTAGTGATTTCATTGACAAAGGCAATTTTCGCGTAGACTGATATATGCATATTTTCAGGCTTAAAACACACAAAAGGCCTATGGGCATTTATCGCTTACTGGTTATCATATAAATAAAGGCATTTTTCGCGTAAGTTGATAAATGCCTAGTCTTAAAACACGATAAATGCTGCCTAGTAATTTAATTGGCATATAAGCAAAGGCATTTTTCGCTTAAACTAATATACGCCTATATCAAGCTTATACAATACAGGTCTATGAGTATTTATCGCTTACTAGTTACTTCATTGGAATATCAACAAAGATTTTTCTCGTAAGCTCAAGTATGCCGATTATCAAGCTTCAAATACGATAAATGCCTTTGGGCATTTATCGTATTTATCTAAAATTATAAAAGAAACTGAGAGTGGAGTCGTGTGATTGGTTGAATCATATCAAAATTTCGAGGTTCAATGGTTATCCTAAAATTACCAGGAAAGTGATTTGAAATCCTAAGATTTGGTAATGCGAGATTTCAGGATTGAATTCCCTGAATTTTACTTGAATGCAGGAAACATATTATTCTGCAATACCTTTTCACTACATTAAAGTAAAATAACAAGCCAGTCAATTTTAAGGTACTTCATATGAAATATGGAAGTACTTTCATTTTTTATTTTTCTATTCTTGCTGCTAATCAACCGCGACCACATATTTTACTTAATATAAATTTTCTACCTGTACAAAGCTAGTTTTAAGCATACAAAGATTGGTTAGTATTTTTCTTTTTTAAGTTATGTTTTATTAATTGTCTTTATTTTTTAGTTTTTTAGTAGAAAATTTTGAATTTTCTAACTGACAAAGTTGCTGCTCATGTGATCTTTTTTACCTAATAATTTCGAATCGCAGTTAATAGCCGAATACCGATTTTAAAATACTTTTTTTTCAAATGAAAGTCTTGTATGTCTTCTTTCTATTTTCGATCGCCTAAATTATAAAGGATTGGACTGATGAAGCGTACAGGGTAAACCATTATACCTTTTTTTTAAATTTTCCTAATGATCTTTGGGGTTTTTGTTGTAACCAAGCCTCACCTTTTTTTAAATATTTGTTTCTATCTTACTTATTTAAAAGCTGTGATGAATGTTATGTTCTGAAAATTATAAAAGGCCTAGGGTCTCCAGATTGTGGAACAAATTGCCTGCAGATGTTTTCCCTTCCCCTCCCAGCCTCAAATCCTTTAAATCCCGTTTCAGTAGATTACATTTCACTTCTCTTCGGACGCCCATAAGTCTACGTGGACTGTCTCAGATAAAAAAAAATATGTCCCTTGTAATAAGTGAAATGGAAGCAAAAATAAAAATCAAGTATACCTCAGGTTTGGTACTCTTCAAAGACCATGAAGTAATGTTATAATAATAAAAACTCTAGAGGTCACTAAGAAAAATAACTGATGAAAAAAGGATCTTACGTTTCACCCTGTCTACTTCAATAGTTTCATCCTGTAGACTTCAGGTGACCAGAAGGAAGTGAACATACAGGATTTTCATCTGAAGATAAAAAATTCAACAAGTACAAGTAAAGCATTTTTGTCAGTGATTTTCTGTCTTTTACCGCTTCGGTATCTCTACTTACAGTTGCGCATTTTTACAAAAAATATACAGGGTGTTTTAGAGACACGCTTTTTAATGCATTGACAGGCGATTTTATTTCGAACTTACAATTAGATCATTGAAATAAATAATACTCGTGCAAGTCAAAAATTGAGGGCAGTATTCGGCGTCCATTGCTACTACTTTGGGTTTTTTTCAACATTGTTGTTGCTCGTTTATTTGCTATAAAAAAGCAATGACTTGCCAGTGTAAATGCATTAGAAACACATATAATTCATTGAAGAAATCGAAATTTTATTTTCTACTTTTCCTTCCAAACCGCGGTTTAAATGGAGAAGTACAAAATACAATTTTGACTTCTTTAATAAACATGTTTTTTTATGCCTACACTGATACACCTTATGTTGATATCTTTCTTAGTACAGGGTCTAGAAATTTTCATGTTGACAGCGATGACCTTAGAGGCCACTCGAGGGCCGATTAGGCGATCTGCACTCTAGTTTAATAAGACTTAAACTTAGTTTAATATTACTTAAAACGACTACTTTTGGCTGTAATATGCTACGCAGACTATTGCATCACGTAATATATTACAAGTCGGGCTTCTTTTAAGTTTAAAACGTTCGGAGAGTCGTGTGGGTAACCACACCAGATTTTTTATAGCAAATAAATAAATGTTAAAAACCAAAATAGTAGTAAAAAGCACTAAATACTCCTCTTAAACAAAACTTATGTATTTTTAGCTGTGCCTCGGTACCCAATTATTTACGAAGAAATTAACTACGTGGATAAATGAGCCATGATGTCACGCAGCGCTTACCAAAGGTTTACAGTTATAAAATTGGCCACATTATGTTAAGAATAGATTTTTTGAAGGTATGAATGGTAGAAATGTAAGCAAACAACCTTAATCGTACTATTGTCCTGTATACAGCGTGTCTTAAAAAGTTGTACAAAATATTTATATTCGTCGCCAAGTTCTACTTGGCTTAGAAATAAAATTCTGTCCAAAAATGAATATGACGTTCAGAGCATGACACAAATAATGAACCAGAATAGAAGAACCTAACTGCCGGATTATAATAGTGAAAACCCAGTGCCCTTTTTTTATTAACAGCGACTTTTTTCAATAATATGGAAAGTCAATTTTTTTCCATTGATCACCAACTTTTTGGGACATGTTGTATAGTAACTTGATCGTTGAAGTTCGAGAATAAGTCGCTTCATCATATAAAAAAACACAACGAATAATCATTAATTTTGTGATTATTCTTAATTTTGGCTGTGGTAATTTTTAGTTGTTTATTCTCGTACTATTGTATAAAAGATCCTGTATATTTGAAATGTGAAAATTTATACGGGCTCTTATAAAATGTCGTGTAGGTAGGGCAGTATAGCCTGTTGAACCTATACCGGGCCACATACGGTCATGCATGTGTTACAACTTGCTCGAATAGGCCAGTACGAAAGCTGTAACTTGCCATACACCACTCAGGTTTTTTAAACGAATTTTCTTCAGTGCTATTTAAAGCTGCTCACCATATAATAGTGAATTTTGTTTATTTTATTTATTTATTTGTGTCTTTGAACTTTTACAATAATATTTTATATCCTCCACTTTTCTTACATTGTCTTATATTCGTTTGATTTTACTTTATTTACAAATAAGTAAATTCGCTTCAGGACGGTTCTAACGGGCGTGGAATTTGGGTATTTCACTTTTTTTTTAAGTTTTAATACACTGCTCCAATTAATTAACGCACCACAACGAATTTATCGTAATTTTGGTAGCGATTTTCTTCTTCTTTCTTATACCGTTGTAAAGAAAAGGTTGTAATTTCCTGTCAAAAATGACAGACGCCAAACATAGCAATTATTCCACACTGTAATTTGTGATAAATTCAATGCTTTGTATAAACTACATGATCTCTTGGTATAAGAAACACCAATAACGTACACTTGACCTATAAGCGTTACTTGTCAAAGGCGCGTCAAAATAGCATCTTAACCTATAAACGTACACAGAAATTACACAAATTACACCATAATCAAAAAAACAATTCAACGCAAACAACTATTATCTATTTACATCACAGATGAACAATTCGGGTTAGGTGTGGCGAGTGTAGGCAACTGAATATTCACTCGGGGCCGTTCTCAAATTTATTCTTTTTGCTTCTTATTTTTTGACAGGCACATGATTGATTGTAAACAATACGATTGATCACGTGGCTGGTAAAAGTTCCGAGCAAAATATAATATCCATTCAGAGGTATAAATTTTCACATTTTTGTCTTTTTAAACTGATAACAGCGTTGGAAACAAAAAGTTATGTAGAAATTAAATCATTGTTAGGCCCAGGTTAGAGTAAAGAAAAACATATTCTTAGAGAATTTTTGACTTATTTAAAGCCTGCGTTCTTGTCGAAGAGTTAGGTTTTATATTTGTGTGTATTTATTGATAGATTTTTTTTAAGAAGGCTTATTGTTTTTTAGTAGATATGACAAGGGAGACTTTATTGATAAACTGAGAAGTATTTTTAGCTATTAGAATAAAACACCTACTATTAAAGAATAAATTAAAATAAATTAATTGTTTATGTAAGTTTTCTTGTTTTAATATGTTTTCCTAACGTAAGGTGCATTTAGGAATATCGTAAATTTTTTTATTTATTTATAGGGTTGAACAAATGTAATAATACACTGGAAGTATTATTTTGGGAAATATACAAGGTGGTCCCAAAGAAATAATTGCACTCTAGGAACAATGTTTATTTTCAAGAAGATACATATTTTTGTATTTTTTTAATATCGCTTATTAATTTAATATTACCATTATTATAAATATATTTGCTTCAAGTTGCAAAAATACCCTTGCTTAAATAAAAAAAGTAATACTTACTTACTATTTACCCAGTTTTAACTTTATAGTCTTGTATTTTCTGATTGAATTGAATGGGCATTTATATTTTGTGAATTTTATTACACCCTGTATAATATAATGCCAAGTTTTTCAATAGCAATATTTTTTTCGAAACAGACGGAACAAAATGCCCAGACTAAGTTAAAACATCTACAGCGTGTCCCAAAAAGCTGGAGGCTAATGCAAAACAAATTAAATAAAACTATTTTTTTTATCAAAATTGGTCACTTTTCATAAAAAAAACTCTGCTTAATTTAGAAATGAGATTAAGATTGCCGTTAAAAAATATGAAATATGATATACAGGGTGTGATAAAAATTAAAAAAAGAATATTACCAAAATCAAAAATTTTCAAAATTGGCTCTTTACCGCTGAAAAAACATAATTATGAAGTACAGAACTAAACATATTTTCTTCCTCTTGGTATCCATCTTTTTGGGGCACGCTGTCTATCTTCAATGTAACGGTATATCTAATATGACTTGCCTAGTACCGTTCTGTCCAAATCCCAGTCGCAAGTCACACATTTCCAAAATTGAAAATATTCCTCTCCTGATTACCAAAATTAAACATTTTCTCTTTATCACAGCTGAGCGGCTCCGTGATAAACATGTTCCTTCGTTTTATCACGAACTCCTCCTCGCTCAGCCTTCTTTTGTGTCGTTGTTGTTCCGGCGCCTGCTGGGATTCCTGCATTTTGAAATCGTTTCCTTCCTGTATAAACGTAAAGTCCTGTAACTCTGTGATATTTTGATTTACGTTGTCTAGCACACGTGGTGTAGGCATGTTTTCTCCGAGAAAATTCGGAAAAATTGGGTTTTTTGGCAATTTTGTCGGTCGTGTTATGATAGGAACGAAGTTGGGGTTCAGAAAAGGTTCCTGAAAAATTATTTTATAACAATATAACAATACACTGACCAACAATATTAACGCACCACTAGAAATTTGCAACAATTTTGTTGTTATATTTCTTCTAAACCTATTGTCCAAATTGAATGATTTTTTTGCGTATTATGGGCTTGTGCTTTAAGAATATTACTGCATTCATAATTTTTGTTAGAAAGTTAATTGTCATTGTATACCGGGTGTAACAAATATATCATGTTTTTTGTGGAATATTCTAGCATTTAAAAAATATTGCATTAAAACCTAACTTGAGCGTCATGTTTTCTTAACATTTTATTTTTTGGTTCACTTAGCTATGTTTGATAATAAAGGAAGTATGGCCTTTTATACCTCAGCATGTTTTTATTAAAATGTCTTAAGAAGTAACTTTTTAAAAACATTATTAAACTTGCAATAATTAACGATTTCAACACAAATTACATACAAAATTAAAATAGACATCAGTAGCGTGTGTTTCGTTTTTTTGCCAGGTTTGGGGAAAAAACACAATATATTTGTTACACCCGGTATACAATGACAGTTAACTTTCTAACAAAAATTACGAATAGAGAAATATTCTTAAAGAATGAGCCTATAATACGCAAAAAAAATCATTCAAATCAGGCTATAGATTTAGAAGAAAAATAACATTATGAGAGTTGCCTATCTTCCAGGAAATTTGTTCTGATTTTGAGATTTGTGTGAGTGTGAAACATTTTCTCTATGGTGTGAAACCAAAAATTGGGTGAAAATATAGTTGAATATCCATTATACTCAGGCTCAGGGGGGGCAGTTGCACCCACTGCCCCACCCTTGTATCCGCGCCTGAAATTGTTGTAAATTTCTAGAGGTGCGTCAATATTGCTGGTCAGTGTATAATCTATCTAATCTTTCATACCATAAAATCTGCCGTTTGGTGACTTTAGGCAAAACGTTATTTTAAATTTAAGATTTTGCTTGAAAAAAGTCCGGTTAACAGCACCTACTTCAATTAACTTCAATTAGAGCAAAAGCAGACAAAAGTTAATTTTTTAACAACTGTGACTGAATTTTAATCTAAATTTACCTTTGGTCCACTTAATTCTGCACTATCACCACACCCAACTGGTTCCCTCCAAGACTGCTTAATCCCATTTAGCATCATATTCTCCCCATTGTACCCTCTAAACCCGAAATTCGCAGGAGTTTTTCTCACTTGCGCCACCTTCTTCATGAACCTGTCATCGATAGGCACGTTTTCAACTTGTTTTACATTGAAACTCGGCTTCACCTCGTACAAGTTCTGTTTACTCTTGTTGTGACACAAAACACCAGCCTGAAGCTGGCATTCTTCTATTCGAGGCGCCCCGATTTTTTGATTGGGTGGAGTATTATAGATCCAGTTCTGGGCGGGTACGGGGTAAAATTTGGACGTTGGACCATCTTTAGAATCGGCCCTAGAATTGTTATCCTCCGAGTCGGGAACGATCATCTCTTCAATTAGAGTTCGTCCTTCCAGTTTCATATTCACCGTTTCAATTTCCTTTCTGATGTTTTCCCTACACTCATTCGCTGCATTTTTCTTAAATGTTACGGAAATTTGCTTTTCCAAATTCCTATAATACAGATCTAAATGATTTTTTGTTCATTTTTATTTCATTAATGTTTTTATTTTATTATATACAAATATAGGCTCAACTTTTGCCCGCAACTACGATTTTTTAAAGGACCCAAGCAATCTCTGTTCAGGGCAAAAAGGATTTTTAAATTTAGCAGCAAAATGTTATCATTTATTTCAGAACATTTTACTAGGATTGAGCACCTTTTACGAAATTTTAATTTTGTTGGCATTTTAAATATACTTTGTATCTGTGGCTTGTAGCCAATGTCAGTTTTCGTCAAACTAAGATAATTAATTATATAATTAAACCAGCCCCCCTGCTGTGTTGCCAGATCATCTACTTCATGGCTCCCTTGCTAAAGAAGGCTGTGCATGAACACATCACATCTTTTACATAATATAAAGAGTCCACTGCAAGAAACATCGATGTGACAATAAGTTTTTTCAACAGAAAAGAATTTTAAAGTTCAAAAACCCAATTAACTTTGCAGTCTGTCAAATTTACGAAATTGTCTTTTACCATTGTATGTGTAATTTAGTAGACAATACTGTACAATAACTAGTAGTTTACTAAAACCTAAGGATTTTTTTGGAATAATACTTATTAAAAAAAAAATGTGTCATGCTTCTTGCAGTGGAGTCTTCATATAATCATATGGCAACATCACATTCTCAAACTGTTTGACTACGCTGATCAAAATGCCAACTAATTTTATGCTTGTGTTGATCTTTATTTGGGGGTCACACGTTTTGTTTACCGTAACTTTTACGGTATAAGGTGAAAATGTTACCACAGTAAGTCTAAATAAATGAAATGAGTAGTATTCCAAAATACTTGGGCTGCAAGTTGACTTGCAGAGTTTAGGGGCGTTTCAAAAACACAATGGTGATGGGGGGAGTTCCAATGCGAAGACAAAAATCCAAATTTCAAGGAAAATTTTTCTTTGCAAATGCTTCCCAGGATTAAATTGGCGACCGTTTTTCCAAATTATCCCTGAATTAAACAACAAAAATTTTAAAGTTTGGATTCTCGTCTTTCGCATAGGAAATTTTTTCCTCCAAAATTATCGTGAATGCTGTGCAATAGGGAAAATCATACTCAACCTGCAAAAAGAGCGATTTAGTTCTATTCTGAATAAGTTTTGATGTGTTTCCTGCGGTAAGGCTTCTTCGAAACCATGCCGACCCACATATTGAAGATTTTGATTCCGGCGATTAACCATTTCTTCCAAGTCTTCAAAATTTCGATCTTCACTGTGGTTCCTCTGCTGACTATCAACCGGTTTTTCACTTACAGCCTCGGTATTATGAATATTTACTTTGGAAAATCTGTCGCTTATATCCTTGAAAAGACTTTTAGAGTTATTTTTTAATATAGACCTAAAACTAAAGTTGTTTGGCATGTTATCGACGCTCGTAAGTGTCACATTCGTAGGTCCTAGATTTGGATTCTCGCAGCAATTGTAACTTGAAGTTTTAGAACCGGCTACTGAGCATTGCTCGATGTGTTTTTTGAGGATACGCTGGGAGCGCCTGGGGTGTTTCCCTCTTTGATCTAGGTAAGCTTGCAAATCGTCGTTTAGTGGATTTTTCTTTTCTAAACCTAAAAATATATTAGTTTTAATCTGTGGCGTGAACAATTCTGAGCAAACCAAATTCAGAAGGAACCCGAAAAATCTGATAAAACCGAACTCGGAAGGAATTCGAAGAATTCTGAGCAAACCCAACTCAGAAGAAATCTGATCAGACTGAACTCAGAAGGAATTCGAAGAATTCTGATCAAACCCAACTCCCTTCAGAGAATCAGAGATAATGATTGTGGTAAAAGGTTGAATGTATCCTCCCTTATGTTAAGCAGGTGTTTTGCTCTTCTATCATTTGGATCTATATTTTTACGTTTAAAAATATCTCTTCGTTAAGAGGTAACCCAATAAAAGTGTAACTTACCTTTGGCCTTTTGTACCGTTTTTGAGGTGAAACCGTTTATCAAGAACCCAGGAAGTAACTAGAACAAAAAGTAACCATAAAACTAGGAGCTATTTCTAAATTTTAACAAGAGATCATTTACCGTAACCCTTTTTACTGCTATATTTGATTTTCCCTCCGCAGCTCTGCGATTCTGGCTACCCCTATCGACTTTCTGGGAAAGCTTAGTAGCCCGGCGCTTGTGCTTTTTTGCGTTCATTTTCCGGGATGGCCTGGAAAAAGGGAATAAATTTCTTAAAAATTTTAAGAACCATACACGTTAAATCTTGAAAAACTGTCAAACTAATAAAATAAATGTCAAATACGTTAATGACGGTCAGAAAAAAAGGTGACGGTCACAGTCGGCTAGAAAGCTGGCAACTTGATTTTTTTGATAAAACGCCATTTTGAAGAAAACGGAAGTTTTGCGCGAATATTATTTTAAACTTGATTTTAAACTACTTCGAAAATTACAATAAGTTATTTACTTGTAAGGCCAATAAAAGAGTTTTTTTGTAGTTTCCACTGTTTACAGAGAAATTTAATTTTTGCCGCCGTCTAGTGCTACCATCTAGCCTAAGGCGTATTTATTATTAAAGCGGTTATATCCACGATATACTAAAACCTGGAATTCTCCTGCACTTCTTTGGCTTGGAATGTCAGAAATAGCATTATACCGGCAAGTTGGCAAAACTGTCAAACATCAAAAATCTCAAAAATAATATGGCTGCCGAATTTTTCAGTTGTGCTTTATCATCGGTGCAGAATATTTAGCCAAAAAGAAGTGCGAAGTGAAAAATCTAAACCAAAAACTCCATTTACTTTTTTTTTTAGACTGTTAGGTTAATTTAAAACGGCAATATGAAGATTACGCTTAAAAATCTGCAACAGCAAAGTTTTGTTGTAGAGATAGATCCCAGTCAAACAGTAAGTTTTTTGTAAGAGAAAAGGTGTTTTTATTAGTATTTACTGGGTTTTTACTCTGCAGGTGAAGCAGCTGAAGAAAAAGATTGAGGCTGATAAGGGTGCGGAATATCCTTCAGAGAACCAAAGGCTTATCTATGCAGGTATATTGAGGCACCAATTTCCTTTCTTTCTAATAATTATTTGTTTTAAGGACTATTTTTAGATATCATTGTACCAATAACTTGCCTTTTGGCAGTTTTATACTTTTGTTCTATATTTTGTTGTGCTTTGCAAATGAAAATGTTTTAATAGTTAAGGTTATAAAATTTGGGCTTTGTCCTTTTTATTTAACCTATTTCTTTTATATTTATAGGTAAAATTCTTACTGATGAAACCACTTTATCAGAATACAACATCGATGAAAAAAAATTTATAGTGGTTATGGTAACTAAGCCAAAAGCCCCAGAAAAAACTGAATCTGGAGATGCAGCAAGTACAACTACTACTACTACGAGGTAAGATACCTAGATAATTATTTTATGTCAAAGATTTGCAAGCAAATTAATCTATATACTTAAATCTTAACCCCCCAAGTTAACAAAAACGATTTGGGATTTGCTACAACCTTTAGCAAGTTCTAGTCTCCCTAAAGGCTTTACTTTATTTTAAAGTGTTTATTTTTAAGAAAAGTACTGAATAATATCCAATAGGTTGTTCAATACAAAATGCAAGTAGATACAAAGAAGACATGCAAGACTTTATTTTCTTGTTTTGCTTCTTAATGCATACTGGTCTTTTTTGTCCTCCATACTTTCTTCTAAGGTAGTAACATGATGTCATAATATCTATAGTAACAGTTGCCGTGGTAACTAAGTATTGGTTTAAATTGAAATTGAGTTTCTGTCCTGTCATTTCATTAAAAACTTACATTATTTTATTGTTTCTGCAATTTGCTTGGTTTCCAAATACTTTTTATTTTGGAACTTATTGCTTAAATGAATTTAGTTATTTTATGGTGGAAAATACATTATTAAATTGCCCGTTTCTTAATAAAGTTGTGAACATTTAGTTGTCTTATTTTTTCACTTGACTGTTTATGCCTTTAATTGTCAAATTAGAACCGTCTTAGTAATACTGAATTTGGCCCTTTAAGAATGTTCAAAACATTTTTTTTATGTTAGGTTGTTAATCCTGTAGTGCCAAGATATCCAACAAGCACTCAAAACATGAAGTCGTTGGTGTTTGACCAATGAGCTTGGCCTCATATACTTTGGAACCTGACACTAACATTTGAACAATTTTTCACAATCATTCTATGATAGGCATATATTTATCTGTAAAGTTATCTCTAATATGAAAGTATTAAATTCAAATCGCCATAAAACAAGTAACATCTGAAAAAATATCACCAAATAAATAAAAGGTTGGGCAACATTTTAACCCTCTTGGTCACCAAAATCAAAATTTGATCAAATAGCCCATTATCAATAAATAGTGAGGTGTGATTCACACATCACCATTTTTATGCTTGGAAGGAGAACAATAGGTATACTTATTTCCTTTTTTTAATAGAATTAAATATAATTCATCTTCATAACTGTCTATATTTTTCTTTGTGTTAAAACACGTTCTATTTTGTTTACTATAAGGTGACTGCCTGGGTCAAGGTTAACAGAATATCATTCGAAATTGTTTTTCTAATTTTTTATTATGGATATTTATAGATTAGAAAGTGTTTAAAAGTGTAAATAGTCGGTCTAAAAATAGGATTAAAATTTTTTTATTAGAAAAATGACATTTTGAAAGATTCAGTACAATGAAGATGTTTGAAATTTATTTGTTAGTGCAAAGAAAATTTACATATCAATGATTCTTTATGAATATGTAGTTTAACTAGAGATATACTTAGGATTCAGACTTAGTACTGGTTTAAATTTTAAGTTTTCTAGTAGGACTGCACCTAGCCCTTTTTTTTCACTTGGCTAAGTACCCAGCCATTAGGGTTGAAAAAACATGTATTTTTAAATTTTAAACAAAACAGGTATTTTTTTGTTTATTTTTTTGTTTTAAACATGTTATTCTTCTCTTCTAAATTTTATTATTCAAGATTTTCTACTAGTTCTGGTAGATTGGACTAGTTGTCGGGTGGGCTTTCATCATAAAATTCAATCTAATAGAAATTTTAGTAGATTAGACAAATTATCTAACATAGTAGAATATAAAAGATCTGCCACAGCAACCTCAAACTCCACTCAAAATCCCAGAATGTTTTCTATCCATGCAGTTTTGAGACATGTACATTTAGATTCACTAAGAAGGCTTAAGATTTAGAACTGGCTTAAATTAAGATCTTATAGTTGATCAGTTAGGTTTTGACAGGTTTTTGTCCTGTCATTTTTAATAAGTTGTGATTCAAAACTTATAAATTATTCTGATATATTAGCAATTTGCTTGGTTTCCAAATTGCTAGAATAAATGTAGTTCTATATATTATGGTCGAAAGTGCATACCAGAATTGCCCTGTTATATATAAATTTGCAAAAAACCTCGGAAACAAATTCATACTATAAATCTTAGTTGTCTAATTCCTACACTTGTCAGTTTAAAACTTGTCAAGTTAGACCGGTCTAGAGGCCAGGCGCGGCCCGTGAAATTTTAAAGTTGTATATCTCTGTTGCTACTTACGGGACCCATGCCAAGTTCAAGTTTTTTAATAGTGGGCTTACTAGGAATGTTTTTGTGAAGAAAAAAAATATTTTGTAATTTGCGAAAAAAAGTTGAATTTTTGAATTGACCCACCTGGGAAAAAAATGAACACGCTTAGGTATTTTATTTATTATTTTTATTATTATTCTCCCTAAATGGTTTATGTTTTCGAAAGGTCTATGAGCATAGACTTTTTCTTGTAAGAATCCCCATAAGAAAAAATCTATGGGAGTTATGTATGGGCACCTTGGTGGCCAAGCAAATTCTGATTTTCGTCCAATCCATCCATTTATCTTTTTTCTTTTTTTGACGCCCCGTACATGCTGGGTCAAATTTTTGTATTTAAGTATTATTTTCTTAACGAGCAAAACTTTTTATGAAGAATAACTTTTTCCCTTTAAGTCAAAAATAAAAAAGTTTCCCATTTGATTGTTAAGATGGTTTCTGGACATGTTGTGTAATTTTTTTCAGCACGCCAGCTCCAGCTGCTTCGACGCCATCCCCTACCGCCGCTGCTCCGACCACCACCACTCCCGCAGCAGCCACGCCCCCTGCTTCCACTCCCGCTGCCCAACCGGTCCTCACGGAATCTCCCGCTTCTAACATAAGTTTAAGCAGCACTGCCGAATCCACATTGCTTATGGGAGAAGAGTACGAGAATATGGTTAAAAATATTATGGATATGGGGTATGCCAGGGATCAGGTAAGAGATTAATTCCCTACCTGACAACATAAGACAAATAAATTGTCATAAAAAGTTTAAGAGAAAGGTCTAAAATTTTTTAGTTGCAAAAGCCTATTACACCGTTGATGAATTTTATAGGGATAGCGTTAATTAATTTTGGATGTTTTTTTGTTTTATTTTGTCTGTACATTTTTTTTATTTTTACTATTTCTTATGATTTTAAATTAGAGATCGCACGATACCGATATTGATATCGTTATATCGGCATATCGGCGGTTGTTGCCGAATATCGGTATCGTATCGTATCGGCAGGAAACTTGCCGATATATCGGCACATATAAAACGAGGAATTTTGGATTCTTACTGCATATACCTACGAAAGGTAATACTCGTAAATATAATAAAATAAAATACATTTTTGTGCCTCTTCTAATGTCACTAATAATATCTAATCATTTATAACATAACTGGAGTATAACTGAGGCCTTTTTCCGGAGAAATAAATTCAGAATTTCACAAAGCAATACTGAAAACATTAAACAGGGACTTCCCCGAAACTTCACCAATCAGAAACGTTATACCCAGTGATGTGAGTCAGTCATATGACCCCGTCATTTTGTGCGGTCATGACGTCATGACCGTCACGTCACATTAATAAATGACCGTTAGGTCATTTAACCTAACGTTAAATTTCATGTTTCGACACAAGAGTAAAAATTAAGCAAGAAAAAGTCACGAGCGTCATAGAAATGAAGACATCACGCATGCTCTGTCGCGTTTTAGAATATTCCTGGCTTAATTCTAAAACGAGACAAAAACGAAATAAGTGACGAATTTGCACATGGCGCCGAAAAACATGATGAAACTTAAAGGCATGCTTTTCTTTTTTTAAATTTTGTAAGAATATCTTTTTTAACTACAAGGTATTTTTTAAACTTTTAGTTTTATGACGAATCTAAATTAAGGGTATTTTTTATAGATGACCGTCATATGACCGTCACATGACGGTCATTTGTCACGGATGATAAATGACCGTCATTTCACATCACTGGTTATACCGCGTTACCGCGTGACTGAATGATAAACCGGGACTTCCCCGATTTTCGTTTTCGCCCAAACAGAAAACGCATGAACGAAAATCGGAAATTGATACGGAACACGTACAGGATTTAGCGAATTGGAGGTTCAGAACCGTATTTTGTATTTTTTTTTATATTCGACGTTATAAAAACCAGGGTTGGCATCAGGGGCGTGCGGTGAAATTTCAAAGATGTATATCTCTGTTCCTACTTACAGGAACCATACCAAATTTAGGGGTTTTAATAGTGAGCCCACTGGGAATGTTTTGGTAAAGAAAAAAAAAACATTTTGTAATTTGCGAAAAAAGTTGAATTTTTGCATTGCTTCCACCGGGAAAAAAATGAACACGTTTAGGTATTTTATTTATTATTTTTTCTAAACAAATTTTACATCATTTTGTCGACACTTTTTAAATTTTAAGAGAAAAAAATGTGTTTGTAGAATGTTATAGTCATTTGAATTTTTTGAAACCTAAAATATAATTTCAAAAAAAAATTCAAATGACTATAACTTTCTACAAACACATTTTTTCTCTTAAAATTTAAAAATTGTCGACAAAATGATGTAAAATTTGTTTAGAAAAAATAATAAATAAAATACCTAAATGTGTTCATTTTTTTCCCGGTGGAAGCAATGCAAAAATTCAACTTTTTTCGCAAATTACAAAATGTTTTTTTTTCTTTACCAAAACATTCCCAGTGGGCTCACTACTAAAACCCCTAAATTTGGTACGGTTCCTGTAAGTAGGAACAGAGATATACAGCTTTGAAATTTCACCGCACGCCCCTGGTTGGCATGAATAATTAATTCACATGATTTAAGCCTTGACTTTTTTTTTATGTCATGACTTTTTCCAACCCTGATAAAAATTAAACATGTACGAATGTCTTTGCCGATACGATATATCGGTATCGGTATATTGGCATCGTAAATATCGGTATCGGCCGATATATCGTATCGGCAAAATAAAGTCATATCGTGCGATCTCTATTTTAAATCTATACCTTGAAAATATTTACAGAAAGCCCTTATTGTCCTGCCTCTACTGATACTTTTTATTTTGTTACCTATACGTAGTAGTAAGTATAGCAGGATTTGTCAATAAAAAATTTACATTTTTTGAATGACAATAAAGGTACGCGCACACTTAGGCGAAGCGAAGAGAAGAGAATTTTATCCGTCCAAGAAACTTACGTGCAATCAAATGGAAGCCCGCACAACGCTTCTCGACGCTTCAGTGTGCGGGCTTCCTTTTGATTGCATGTAAAGTTCTTGGATGGATAAAATTCTCTTCTCTTCGCTTCGCGACGCTTCGCCTAAGTGTGCGTGCACCTTTAAGCTATGTTTGAGTTTGAGTTTAAGCTTAAACGACAAACAAATACCAACACCACAACTTTAACCTCTCCAAAGGGTGTCCGCGAGCAATAGAAGTAATATTTCAGCCAACAATAGAACCCATTGAATTAATATTTTTTATTATTTCTTTAATACCATATATGATTTAGTGGAGTATTTATTTTAATTAACATGATATAAAGATTATTGACTTAATTTTTAGATTTTCTATTTAAACTGTAGTTCTTGCTCGTTTAATAAAATATATTGTAATTTGAATCACACCGCCTACAAGTAGCTATTTTTCGCCCAATTATAATTAAGCATCAAATAGTTTAATTTTTTGACTCTGACAATTCTATACTTTAAGGAAACAGAAATTTATTGGTTACCAATAATATTTTGGTCATTGAAAAAATGGTAATATAGTTTTCAAAGAAGTATGAATACTTTTGAACTCCAATAATAAGTCTATATTTAAAGAAATATTTTTTTTTGGATTATTTCAATAATGTTTTATTGAGGCAATATTAACTTTAATATAACTAATGTGACAGTGGTCAAAAATAATACTATTATTGAAAATAGCATAGCAGTTTCTTCTGTGTAGTAAGTTATCACAAATATTTTTGAGGAAACGACCCGCAAGAAGCATGACTGCGGCGTTATCACTAACAAACATTAATACCTGCTGTGGTGAAAGTTAAAATTTTTGCAAAGTGGTTAAAATCAGGTTCTTTACTACTTCGACTGTGCCCTTTTCTAATCGTTTGTCAACAAATATGGAGGCACTGGAAAGTCATTGGTTTATTATAGCAGATTAGATAGCTAGATTAGAATATACTCAGCCACAACAACGCCAAAAAAAGCAAAATAGTAACAGGCACTGAATACTACGATGTGTTTCTGGAAAAAATAAATTGTATTATTTTATTTTAGGTTGAGCAAGCACTTAGAGCCAGTTTTAACAATCCAGACAGAGCAGTAGAATACCTTATAACGGGTATACCACAGATAGACGACACAGAGGTAGGATATTTTATAATTTTTCCCAGAGTTGATAAAAATCATGATATTTTTAAAAAAATCAAAAATCGGCGATTTTTTTTTAAATTATATTTTTTTTTTGCTAAAAATTTTATTTTGGGCTAATTTTTATTAACCCATTCGAGGACGGCGTCCCCTTAAAGGGACGGCTACTATTGCGCCGTTCTATGCAAGAGAGTGGGGAATAAATGAATTAAGCACGTGGTAACGCCTTCCCGAGTCTTGTGTTGATGTGTTAGTGCAACGCTGGTGTTCTTTGGAGACGTTTACAGTTATTTGTGTACTAAAATGGATCCCGAATTTGTATTCGACCAGGCATGGCGGGTAAGTATTTTGATTTATTAGAAAACAGAATGTTATATATGTAGTTAGTTAGTGCCCCTTCAGCGACAGTCCAAACTGTATATGAAGAATTAGATCATTAAATTTTTTATGTCCCTTAAAAGGGACGCTGCGCTCTCTGCCTCCGTTATATCAGTAATTTAATTTTAGGTTGACTCTGGCTCAACTTATGGATGAATTGGATAATGCGGACGACATAAGGCAATCAAACGTTTTTATTCTGCCTCCAGAGGCAGGTAATGAAACCGACGCTGACAGTGATCTGTCCGACGACGACCATGAGGGTGATGTCAATCATCTGCCCCGTGGTATACTAAACCAGCAGTGTGAAATAGTTCCTGCCACTCAAGAAGAGGACTTGGAAGATCCGCCACCTTTAGCCCTTTCAAAAAAACGAAAAATTGAAATTGAATACGATCCTGAAGATTTGCTACCTTTGTCTGAAATCAAGAAAGCAATATTGGAAAAAAATTCACAAGGGGCACCAAAATCTTATGTAAGGTCAAATTTTGTACAGAACCCTGAACAACCTCCGTATAATAATATAAATCTTACTTGCACACCAGTGCCACCGTCCCCGGAGGCTTTCAGTGCATCGTCACCAGTAGATTTTTTAAAATTATTTTTTGACGACCCACTGATGAACCTTATTATACATGAAAGTAATCAATATGCTCTGCAAAATAATAATGAGCTCAACTTGACTATGGATGAGCTTCATGTGTTTTTGGGTGTTCTATTATTGTCGGGATATGGAAAATATCCAAATAGACGACTTTATTGGTCAAGTGACGATGATGTACCGAAAATTGTTCAAAATAGCATGAGACTCAAGAGATTTGAAAAAATTTTTAAATATTTACATTTTAACGATAATTCTAAGCTAACAGGAGATAATTCTAAGCTAGCACGAGATGACAGATTATACAAATTGAGACCGCTAATTGAAAACCTAAGCAAAAACTTTAAAAGTCATGGAGGATTGGACGAAAATGTTTTAATTGACGAGAGCATGGTACCCTATTACGGAAAACATTACGCTAAGCAGTTCATTCGAGGGAAACCTATCCGTTTTGGTTATAAAAATTGGGCACTCTGTTCAAGTAGCGGCTATATGTATGGATTTGATATTTATACCGGTAAAGATGACAGTAAAAAAAAACAGTTCGGTTTAGGTGGTGATGTCGTAGTGTCATTAATAAAACAGGTCAATATTCCACCAAATAAGGGTCATAAAATTTTCTTTGACAATTATTTTACGGGTTTACCTCTACTCTCTTACTTAGCAACCGAAAAATACTGCGCCACTGGAACAATTCGTGAAAACAGGCTTGAACAGTGCCCGGTTTTTGGAAAAAAATATTGGAATGATGCTAATAGGGGAACCTATAAGTTTTTTAAAAACGATAATTCCCTCTTGGTGCAGTGGAAAGACAACAAAGTAGTGACGGTTGCATCCAATTTTGAGACTACGGATGTCGTAAGTACACTACGTTGGGACCGAACCTCCAAGTCAAAGAAAAGTATAGCCCAACCCAAAATGATATCCGGATACAACAAAAACATGGGAGGGGTAGATCAGCTTGATTCCTTGATAGCAGCCTACAGGACAAGAATCAGGCAAAGAAAATGGTACTGGCCATTAGTAGCCTATCTTCTGGATGTTGCCGTCGTAAACTCGTGGTTGCTTATGAAGAAAGTAAAGGTAAATGATAAAAATGCCGGGAGTCTAGTAGTTTTTCGAAGATACATCGCCTTGTGTTTTTTTAAATCTTTCGGAGTTAAGCCTCAGCAGGGCCGCATTGCCCGCCCCTTGACTGATGTCCGATATGACAATATAGGGCACATAATAATATATAATGAAACTGATAGACGATGTAAGTATTGTGCTAAAAAAAGTCAGTTTATTTGTGAAAAATGTAACGTGGCGTTACATCCAAAGTATTGTTTTAAACTTTATCATACTCAGTAAGTATTTTTTCATTTGTTAGGTGAACTTGATATGTACATGTATTATTTTAGGTTTAGAATTCTATTTTGTTCATGATGGATGAGGTCCCTTGTAAGGGACGGCAAAAAAAACAGAAAATAAAAAACTTCAACAAAAATAAGGGGTTTTATTATAGTTTTTAGACATACTTGTACATAAAAATTCATAAAACACGGTTAAATTATAAAAAAAACAACTTTGCACACTAATGGGTTAATACGCATATTTTCTAACTGTTCATATCTTGTTTAGTCAAACTTATAATGAAAACATATTTTTAAACGTACCTAAATAGCACTGAAACGAAACAAATTTCTTGATCATGAAAATCATGATTTTAATCAACTGATTTAAATCGCAACTGTGTTTTCCACATTTATGTCTTCGGCATTTTTTCCCATTTTTACTAATACTATTTTTTTAAACGTTTTTCGGAAAAAAAAATTCTGAATATTTTTCCAAAAGTGACTTGTTGAAAGTGCATTTTTTGAAAATCGTCACCCTGTATACGTGCATATTTACGAGGTACCCGTATCGGTAAACTTGCACTTTTTTTAACTTTGACAGACATCAAATTTACTTGTCAGGCAAAAGAAAAGTGTACTTCTTACAATTTTTTATGTTTGGGCTCTAAATCAACAATTGTAGAAAAAGTCTTTGCATATAACTTCCCTAGCAAAATGAAGTTAAGTATAATAAAATTTTAAAATGCACCCTATTTCGTCTTTTGGCGACAGAAACACGTAAACAGTAGAAGATTTATATTGCAAAATTAATTATGATTTACAAATACTTGGCTTATCTCATAAACTTACATTGAATTTAAAAAAATATTATTTTATATTTTATCAGTAAAAATAAGATAAATTCTAATATTTCCCCGTTAATGATTTCAACTGAATCTATTCAATAATTAAATACGACAAGATTTTAGGCTTAATTTTAGATGAAAAATTCATATTCAAGGTATTTATAAATGTTTTAACTCTTCTAATAACTGTGCTGTATAAACCCCAACTCGATATTACATTCCTTTGAAACACCTAAAGGAAATTTACTTTTCTTTAATATATTCCAAATTGCAATATTTAATTTTTATTTGGGGTTCTGCTTGTTTGTCCAATTTAGAACCAGAACCGTATATAAACCTAAGGGATATCTAAATATTCACAACATATATAAATAAAAATTTATATTTTAAAACACATTTTATTTTAAAAAAATCAAATATTACGTTTAAAGAAAACAAAAACTTACTTGATCACTAGGGCTTCCCAGTGTTCCTTACGTGCAGCGGTTTCGTTTACATATTAACATCAGATATTGGCAATAATGAGTAACGTAAGGTTTTAAACCATGGATTTATTAAGAAAGGATTCGGTGTCCGTATACTGTGAGCGTATCGAACGTGAAGCCTTATATTTGTTATTTGTTATGAAAACATTTCCCCCAGGAGATTAGTTTACGAACTACGTAATTGAATCAAGAATGGTATTAGAAAGAGATAAAATAGCATTGGAGTGTTGGAGCTCAGAAGTGTTGCTGTCTGTGCTGGTTCCTTAGGAAAACGGCTGAACCTCGGTCTGAACACTCGGTTACACGTACGTCTTTGTCTAATGAACTAGGAAAGAAAAAGTGCGATTTATAGATTTATAAATGACTCGGAGCGACTTTAAATAAACACCTTTAGAAATAACATAACCTATAAATAATAAGACCTTTTTGACTTAAATTTATTATTATTTAGCAGAAAAATAAAATATTTTAGGGCTTTTATTACTTTTAGTAAATCTTGTGATGCTTCTAACATATTTTTTGTACAAAAATACAAGGTAAAATACGATGTGGCCAATGTTTACAAATTGTGTTTATAGTGTCGTTTAGAATGGTTTGTTTTGGCTTCAAAGAATGTTAAATCATCCCATATCCATCCTTAATAAATCCATGTTTTAAACGCATTTCGGCTTTACAAACATAGAAGCTTTTCTTTCACAATAAATTGTTTAAGTCAGAGGCGTAATATAAATGTTTTCAAATAAAATTTTTGGGGTAGGTATACCTAATAAGCAATATGGCTTTGAGAACTTAAAAATCCTGCTTTAACTACGCTTGTATCTTCATATTACGGTTACAAGGTTACGGTTATTTTGTTTAAAAGAAGGGTTAAATTAAAAAATAATAAAAATGTATCATCATTCCTCAGGTAACTGAATCGACTGATATGTCAGGTGTAGACCAGAGTCAGTCGGACGCCGAGGACCCGTTAGCTTTCTTAAGAACCCAGCCCCAGTTTCAACAGATGAGGCAGGTGATTCAACAGAATCCACAGTTATTGAACGCTGTGCTACAACAGATCGGACAGACGAACCCCGCCCTGTTGCAGCTTATATCGCAAAATCAGGAATCATTCGTCAGGTAAGTAGAAATTTGGAATGTTTAGTACGATTGTATGATAAATATTTTCGTTTCTCCTTGTATTCATGGTATGTACGATGATACCAAAAATACTGTAAAATATTGGTTAATACTATTTTTATTTTTCTACAGAGTCTCCGTGTAGCTCAGTACAGATATTTCATTAATTTTATGGCCTTTATACCATCGTTACAGGGTGATTTGTCCAACTCGTCGAGTGTTATTTTCTTAACAAACTTTTTATGAAGAATACCTTTCCGTAAAGTCAAAAATAGAAAAGTTTTCCATCTGTCAAGATGGTTTCTGGACACTCTGTATATGTTGAGAAAAGAGTAGATTAGTCTAGTTTTTACAAATCTTTTTATGTGGTATCGTAAATCAGTATTCTGTAGCATTCCGAAATAAATATGTTTTAGAATGCTAAATGAACCCGCGCCTGGGTCAGTCGGTACAGGAGGAGGAGCAGCCCCCGCGACAGGTGGAGCTGCCGTCCCGGCCACAGGAGGTGCCCCACAAGCAGCGGCAGGCGGCGGGGGAGGCGGAATGGGAATCCCCATTCAGGTAAGAAGGTTTATAGGTTGAAACTTTTTGAAAATACGAACTCTTGGTTTGTCTTTCTCTGTTAATTGTAAATTAAAAGCGATATACCAATACCAGCTGGGGTTTGACTTAAACCCATCATCACTGTTTCTGTAAAGGTCTTATAATGCATTTTGACAAATAAATATACAGTGTTGCCATATATAAAAGGCTCGGTGCGTTAACTACATTTTAAGCTTTATTCTAGGTCACGCCACAAGACAAAGACGCTATTGAAAGGCTGAAAGCGCTGGGATTCCCAGAGCATTTAGTTGTACAGGTAAGAATTAATATTAGTTTAATTGGTTTTGTATTATGTGTGAATAAACGAAGGTATTTTATATGTATTATATCAGTTGCCAATTGTTGCGATCTGACACGACAATCTTGGGGTAGGAGACTACCCGTACTTCTTTGTGTATTTTAACTCTTACATTTTATTTTAGTGTAGCAGTTATACGGTTAATAAATGATTTCATTTCATTTTTTATTATTATAGTTACCAAGATTCCCATGCAAAATCTTGAATTTGTAGCACCCTGTATAGTTGAAATAAATTAATATTGATTTAATACGTTACTCCATTTCCAGGCCTACTTCGCATGTGAAAAGAACGAGAACTTAGCTGCCAACTTTTTACTCTCGCAAAATTTCGACGAGTAACTCGTAGTGCTTCACCAATCTACACACGACACTCGTTTTCATCCCCCCTCCCATACAAGTCTTAACCATTATTTCTTTCCTTGTTTTTATTTACGTATATTTTTTGTCAGATAGTTTTCTTTTAAGGATTTTTGAAGGTTATAGGATGATTGAGGGTGTTTTGGGAACAATTTAACGCGTAGAGTGATAGATCTACAGTGTGGTCCACGAGGTTATGCAACAAACTTAGACCAAATGTAAGTATTGTTTCTAAACTCCTGTGATTCCGGAGCTGATTTGAGGTAGAAACGGTTTATAGAAACGTAGGTACTAAAATGCGTCATTCTTCAGATACAGGGTGTCCCGGTTTAAAAAGAAAACGAGAAAAGAAATAAAGATAAATATGCTCGAAACTCCATCTATGATACAATAGTGGAATATAAAATAAATTTCCGGAAATTCTCCGAGAATATTCTCCAGGAGAATTTTCCCGAGAGAACTTTGTCGTTCTCGGCAATATTTTCGGTAATTTTCCAGTAATTTATATTTTTCTCTAAAATTCTCGAGAATTCAAGCTGGGAAATATTCTCGGTAATTTACCGTTCTCCAGAAATATTCGCTTGAGAACATTCGCATGGCACATCTCTACGCGTAAAGCATCATCGCAGTGTTTTTCCTAAAAATAATGTTTAACGCCTGATATGGCAACACTGGAAGATTCATTTAAGTACTTATGTAAAAGAATTCAAATTTAAATGTTGTTTTGTTTTTATTTTAAAATTACAATAATATAAATAAAAACAATTTACCTTGATTAATGTTACAATTTTTGGGGATCAATCCCGGGATTTTATTTCTTCGATCCCGAAAATCCGTTCCGTCGTTTAATGTTGCTAAAAAAGGCAGCATTTTTTCTCCCTGGGCGTAAACATCACATAAAATCAGGGTAGGTGGCTGGGGTAAGAAATACGTGTCGGTTAAGTAAGGGCAGGAATACGTAGATCTAGAAAAATCAGTGAGCAAACCTGAAAGGAACCTGGGTAGGTGGCAGGGTGGGGACAGATATAAGTGCCGACGGAGTGGGGACAAGTGCACAGACGTAAGAAAATCGTGAGCAAACCTGAGCATGAGACAGGGTGGGGACATGTATACTTACAGACAGGGTGGGGACAGGAGTGTGTAGACGTGAGAAAATCTCTCGAGAGCCAACTTGTTAGAGGACAATAATGCACACAATGTTGCAAACTTTATGAACCACACACTGTATACGATTATGATGTTTTTATAGAAAGTCCGGTTGTATTTTAATTAGTCAGCCAATGCATTTTTAGGCAGCAAGTACGCGAATAAGTTTAAAGTTAAATTTTTCCCAAAATACTCCGAAATCAATTTTACACATTGTATATAAGCCTGTTAAAAAATATTTAATGTATCAGCTTAAACACAAAATAAAATTTATATCAGAATTGGGTTTGTCATTGTAATATAGTTAATATAAATATTTGAAAATAATATAATCATTTGAGATTGATTTTTGTTTATTTGCTTATTATCGATTTAGGAGGAATTTCTACCACATACATACACACGCATGCATACATACACAGTGGCGCACCCACGGGGGGGGGGGGGGGGGCAACCAGACCAACATTCTATACACACAAAAATTTAAAAAGTGCGCTGCTAAATGAAAAAATTCATCGAATTGCAATATTCATCCCCACCCCCCAACAAAACCCTGGGTGCGCCACTGTACATACACACATAAGTCACTCCAAAAATAGTGAAAATAAATTCAGAACACCTTAAAACGTAAATAAACAAGGTGTCCGAAAAGTTTTAGTATGGGCAAATATCTTTGCTATTAGTGAAGATAGAGACACCAAATTTTAGGTGTATCTTATTGGTTAATAAATCTACTTTTTTATGTAATTGAGGACCTTGCTGCAAGAAGGGGGCAACTCCATTTCTGGTAATTTTTGGGGAACAAGAAGGAACTGTTTTTAAAAATTGTTCCTTATTATAGCAAGAACAAAACATTTTTAGCCACTAGGTGACATATTTACGTACAACTTACGACAGTCTCTTTGATAACATGCCCTTATTGGCACGGAGGGTACGCAAAAAAATTATAGAGCTGCCTCCGTCTTACACTAAAATGTAAAAAAGTAGGTAAACTTGCATAAAATAAAAAAAATTGTTTAAATATTTGTGTTTATTATACTAGAACCAAACAATGAAATATAAACTTATAATAAAATAAAACTGCAGTTGAAAGCGATGGAATAATAAGCTGGTAATACGTGCCTCCTCTTTGCTGAAACAATACGATTCATTGGTGCAAGAAAGGGGCAGCTCCGGAGCTGCACCCTTCTTGCATGAAGCAATAACGGAGGCAGGTCCAAAAACTGTTCTATTATTTCCATTTATTGCTGGAGCTGCCTCGTTCTTGTACCAATCGATTTAGCTCAAATTTTTACATTTAGTACATACAATAACCAGAAATGGAGCTGCCCCCTTCTTACAGTAAAGTGCTCAATTTAACTTTTTTAACCCCCTTGAGGGGTAACGCTAGGGAGTCGAGTTCAAAAGTTTTAAATGCAACCCTATGTCGTGTGGTACCTCATTTTAAAGGTCTTCAAAAAATAAAAATTTTACTGCAAACCCGAGGCCCGTATCTTAATTCGTATTTAACTGACAAGCCTATAAAAATTAAAAATCGTGAAAAAAATTAAAAATTTAAATACCGTTATTTCTCTTATTACTTTAAAAGTTGTTCAAAATGATCACCATGAATTTCTTGGCAGTAATAAAGTCGATTTTGGAACTCCCTTCTCACATTTCCGAAAATGGCAGTTGTTACTGCTTGGCAGAGAGTTCAAAAATCGACGTTATTACTGCCAAGAAGTTCATACTGGTCATTTTGAACAACTTTTAAAGTAATAAGAGAAATAAAGGTACTTATATTTTTAATTTTTTTCACGATTTTTAATTTTGATATGCTTGCTATTTAAAAACGTGACTTATTTTTGAAATTTATAACGCGCAATATAGAGTTTACGTTAGTTAAAGGCGATTTTATATAAATTCTATTGGCAATATACTTTGCCTCCTTATAATACAAATTTTATAGTATATGATTTAAAATAATCATATAAATAAAGGGATAAATATATACATTGATTACATTTATTGATTGATTGTCCACATCACAACCATACACAGCACATCTCATTTTTACTTTTAAACTCCTAAAAGTATCTAATATAAAAACACCAAAAAATGGTTGAAAACAACGCGATCTTAAAAAAGACTTGTTTCGTTTACAAAATATCGCGGAATGGTCACGGCGTGACGTAAATGGGCACGCCTACCTGCGCGGTATCATATCTTCTTTTATTTGTATCATGGTTTTTGGAAAGTAAAAATGACCACAAAATTCGACAGACCGGAAACAAAAACTCATAGCGGCGACAGAGCTCAGTCAATCACCTGATCGGACGACGTCACTTCGATGCCTAATTAACAAAAATGTCTTGTCTGTATGCGTTCCTTCCCTTGTGATTATTATTATAAGATTTTGTGGTGTGTGATCAAAGAACCTTAGAATCTGTAAAAACATTGATTGTTGAATAATGACCCTGTGTTCAGTAGGTACATATATTATTGGTTTGTTACTTTTCACCAGTATTACCGGTAAGTAAAAACACATAATGATATATTCACAGATTTGCGGCTTATTATTAGATCTAAAACTAGCTGTAAAATAGTAACCTAAGTAGTCAAAATATATTAAATTGCATATTTTACAGCCAGTAGTGGAGTCTTTATGAAGTACTTAACGTAGGTAGTTCTGGTTTTTAGATGTTGTATATTTAGAGGTCCCTAATAAAAAATCCAAGTTTTCGATTTTGAAAAAAAGATGTGAAAAATCAGTTTCTTTTAAATATCTCCTCGTCAATGGGATTTAGGGCAAATATAATTATTGTGATCTTTATAAAAGGCAACATTTTCAAAAACTTTTGCCTGAAACTCTAAAACTTATTGGTGAGGAGAGATTTCGAAAAAAAACTGATTCTTTGAGCACAGATTTGCGTTAATGTCGAAAACTTTAATTTTTCTAAATATAGAACTTTTCTAAATATAGAACTACCCGACCTTTTTCAAGGCAATCTACCATATTACTGGACCAAAATGTGTATAAATTATGGAGGACTTGAAGGGAGGAGACCGATCGCAATAATTTAAACCTTCAGACCCCTGGCGCAATACGTTGGCCGTGGTCTCGCATTTGCATCGGTAATTCAGCTTTGCGAGTTCGCCGCAAGCGGCGCATGTATTCCAGGTGATGTTCACATCCGCCTAATACGCGGAAGGTCCCCGGGTCGATCCCGGACGGAAACAGGATTTTTTTAAATTTCCGATTTATTTTTAAATACCTCTATTTTATGATAATCGCAACAAACAGAGATATACCAGGAATGAACCTTATAAACATTATTAAATTTTTTTTGCTTGGAGTATACACATATGTATACTAATAATAAATAAATATCATTTGGTATCACAACAAAAAGTTATGAAATCCCACCAAAAATATACATGTAAAAAAGGCCAAGTTCTCGTCAGGACTGGGTGTTTTGTTATCCGAAAAAAATAACTGAAATGTAAAAATTATGCCAAGTGCCTTGCCTACACGTTATTAGCAGTGTTTTTAAGTACAGAAAAATATTGTGTGAATTGATAAATTTACAGACCAAACTTGGCAAGGTTTCATTAAAGAACTCATAGCAATATTGAGACCCTTGAAAACTTAAACTTTTATTGGAGAGTATATATGTGGTCATAGTCTGCAGTAAATCTCCGTGGGGGCTTGAGCCCCCCCAACGGCATGCCACTGATTTTATACTTTTGTTTCCAAAATAAACATCTATTGATTTCCACGAAATTGGCGTACATTATGCTGCTTAACACAATTTCTCGTATACAAACAATATAACAACTAAATATGCACTTCCATGCATGCTTAATGTGCTTATGCCCTTTTTAAAACTTAATTGTTATCAGTGGCGTAACGGACAACGGACATCCCCGCACCGCAGGATGCCCACTTGGCCGACGAAACCTCTTTTTTTAGTCCACATTTGTAAGAGCTGAACCGGGCCGGGCGAGCAAAGGAATTTATAGCTACGCCCCTGGGTCCACGGTCTATTTTTTTGAGACGTATGCTCGTAGGTACACTTATGTGAACGTTCTTCTGCTTCTGAATGAAACTACCTACATTTTCTATTCTAGTTTCAAAGTGGACAACATTGTTTTAAAATTTGTAGTTTTTATCAGTTTTGCAGGTATTATACTATACTTTTAAAAAGAATTTTAAGCGAAAATAATTATGACGTACGTCTTTAATTAATAAAACTCGAAAAAAAGTTCGTACCCCTGGTGGGACTCGAACCCACAATCCCCTGCTTAGGAGGCAGATGCCTTATCCATTAGGCCACAGGGGCTTGTATATTTGAATTTCAATAGACGATTTTATTGATTTATTTAAATATTGATCTTTTGCTTAAAAATTTTGGCAACTGAATAATTAAACAAGTAAGTTGCTCCTTTCTTCTTTATTGCGTTTTTCACTGATATTGCTACAACTACGATTAACCAGTGGTCTGTCTAGCAACACATCCCACATCGTGCAGGTGTGGTCTCCGAATAGCGATAAAGTCTTTGGTATATAAAAAGATGATTTGCGGATTTTAAAGCATCTAAAACTGTTTTTTTTTCAGTTAGATTCTAGTTTTAACGATACATAACTTATGTTAACGTTTTTGTAGTTAATTAAACGGATTTAATAGAAATAAATACAATATCGACAAATTTAAAGTTCGATAATGGTTTCTCGGTTCTAATTTTGTTTGCACGTCATCAGTGTCATTCTACGTCAAAGCCGTCAGTGCCGTCAGTGGCGACCATTCCATAAACAAGTATGGCAGGTCTTGCTGGCAAAAGTAAGAAAAATAATTAAAAAGGTAGCATTTTTAATGCCTAAATAGGTTGGAATTACGTTTCAGGTGTTCCAGAGACAGAAGATCAACAAAGGCTGCGATTTCAAGTTGAATTAGAATTTGTACAATGCCTGGGAAACCCCAATTATTTAAATTGTAAGTAACCTAACCTTAACCCATTTGTTGTGTTCTGTAAAGATTTAAAAATTATCTAGAGTTTCCCTAGATCAGAATGTTTTCCTTTTTAGTTCTTGCTCAACGAGGGTATTTTAAAGACTCCACTTTCATCAACTACCTTAAGTATCTGTTGTATTGGAAAGAACCTGATTATGCCAAATACCTTAAGTATCCAATGTGTCTATATTTCCTTGATCTTCTTCAATATGAACACTTTAGAAGGGAACTTGTCAATGCACAGTGTACCAAATTCATTGATGATCAACAAATATTGTTGTGGCAGCATTATACGAGAAGAAGAAGCAGGTTGATGACTACACCTGTTAGCAATGGCACTAATATGGAGCAGAATGCTAGTTTACCTCAAGCAAATCCCCAGCAAAATGGACATTTGAATATGAATCCGAAAATGACATAGAAAATACTGTAAAGGTATTTTTGATTTTGAAACACTAAAGGTGTACTGATAATCGGGTGATACCAGAGATATCTACACATACTTAGAGTAGCCATGTATTTTATTGTATTGGTTGAACGAGAAATCAAGTATTTTAGACCTAAGCATCATTTCTACAAGTCAACCAATAATATTACTGAATATGAGTCTATATTAGATCTAATGTTAATTAGTTATTTTAAATATTTTAGAAATTTATTTTTTTATATTGTACATCTTTAAAAATACTTTACAAAACCTAATTTAGCCCTTGTCCCAAGATTCCCCTAAATAATTTATACAGGAAGTGATTTTTAATAATTTTAATTTTTTTTTATTTAATAAATTTATTTTTATTTAATAAATTTTAATCAGAGGATGAGCAATGAGGCCTAAATCTCCCAACAAAGTAAACTTGTCTGTGAAGTTGACCACTCAAATGCAAAATTTATTAAAAATTAATGAAGTTCCAAGTTTCCTATGAAGGGTTCTAGAGTTATGTTTATTTTTTGATAATAGTTCCGTTAAACTAAACAGTATTTCAAAAATGGGGAGCTAACTTCACATAGCCCCGATTATTGCAAAATCAAAAGTTTGGCCACATTGCTTAATAGTTCTAAAGGAGTTCTAAGTACAGTTCTTTATGATTTTCGAGGCCAGAACTCTTACCATTATATTACATGTTTTGTGCTTTTTGGGAAGTAAAAAATTCAACGTCATTATCTTTATGCAGAACTGTAGAACTATTGCAGCACTAACATGAACTTATGAGTTTTAAACCAGATCTCTTGTTAAAAATATTTCATGGGGGCCAACTTCCCACTTTTTTAACGGTCAAAAATTTAAGTTTTAAACAACACAACACACTTTTTTGAAAAAGTGTGAAGTGGGCTCCCCATTAAATATTTTTTAACAATAGTTCTACAGTTCTGTAGAATTAGAATGGTATTTTGTTGTTTACAACTTAAATTTTTGAGTGTTAAGAAAGTGTCAAGTTGGCCCCCATGAAATATTTTTTAACAAGAGTGCTGGTTCAAAACTCATAAGTTCCCGTTAGTTCTGCCATAGTTCTACAGTTCTTTATAAAGATAATGGCACTTTGTTGTTGAATTTTTTACTTCCCAAAAAGCACAACTCATTTAATACCATTTTTTTAGTAAGAGCTCTGGCCTCGAAAATCATAAAGAAATGTAGAACTCCTTTAGAACTAGTAAGCACTGTGGCCAAACTTTTGTTTTAGCAATAATGGGGCTGCGTGAAGTTAGCCCCCATTTTTAAAATATTGTTTTTACTTTTATTTTAACGGAACTATTAATAAAAGTAAAAAGAACTCTAGACCTCTTCATAGGATACTCGGAACTCCATTAATTTTTAATGGATTTTGCATTTGGGGGGGCCAACTTCACAGACATAGGTAAACCTTGTAATTCATCACAAAAGGTTTATTCAATATAATTTTTAATTGAAATATAAATTAATAGGTAAGGTGACTATTGTCCACTTTTAGATAATCGTCCATTTCATAATATCTAACATAAAGATCATACTATCATAAATATCCGCCAACCCAGAAGTTATTGTAAAGTACTGTTCAAGTTCAAACGACTGTGCCATGTTTTAAACAAGGTCCAGCCATGTGCCATGGTACATGATTATTAGGCTTCGGCCTTTGTGGGCCCCAGAAAAATAAAAAAAGGTTACATCACTCGGTTTGGTGATGTGCTGTGTGTTCCACTGGTTCCTCCAATTTTAAATTAATGTGATTTTAATGGTTTTCATTTCTATTAAAATCTTGACATCTTAGGATTACTTTTATTATTGCAAAATACTTATAATGTCCCCTTGTTTAAGGTATTGGTTGTAAAACTTAAGAATTTAGTTGTAGTGAAAGGGCCCATTATTTAAATACACCTAAAATAAAACTAGTGGCAAGACTGGAATACGCTCTGGGCGCTACAGAACAATAAAAGCTTATTGTTGTAATTTTGTAAATTATTTTGACAATATACTGTTGTTCCATAGGAATAATATATCAAACATAAATTGTCTCAAATATTTATTATGTTTGAACACAAAACCTCCACAACGGATTAAAAAATTTTATCAGTTGTGCCCCGGTATTACCGAACCCCCACAGCCCGTATTAACAAGATGGGAAACGTGACTGAATGCTGCATTTTACTACACTGCACTAAAGAAAGAAAGAAAGTCGACAGCACAGATTTGAATGCTATAACGCAAATTATCGTGTATTAGTAGATGCTGTTGACAGCCTTCAGCATAGTTATCTGCCACTTCCTGACTCGTTGCACAAAGTTGATATTGTAAATACAGCTCTACAAACTTTAAAAGATGACCCTGGTGTTGAAGCTGCGATCAAGTTTAAGTTTCTGTTACACAAAAATCCGGATTTCGCACAACTACGTGATATTGGGCAGTGCGGAAGTGCTGACAATTGCGGCAGTAACTTGCAGTGTTTTAGATGTGCAAACATTACATCTTGGGATATAGAGCATTCATTTTCAAAATACAGTGCAATCTTTACTACAAAGCATACAAGATTAAAAGAGTCTACTGTAGAAGGTATTTTAATGCTACAGGCGTTTACACAGGCTCAAAACTAGATTACACGCATTTGGTCTCAGGGTATATTGTGGTATCCATACACTGGGTGAGTAATATACTTTTATATTACTTTAACTGAAGGCTTTTCGTATTTCGCATTTTCAAATTACACAATGTAGGTAAATAAATATTTATATTTATTTTCAAATCGGATCCTAATTTTATTTCCAAATAGTGTAGTTCTAATTCATCCAAGGTAGAGACGGTCCTGGACTTACCTATGTTTACAACTTTGTATACCACCTTGCAGCTGTGAAATTATGTTTGAAATTTGCGAAGAGAATTACGTAATATACTAATTAATAAATCAGTTGACATCATCTTAAATATTTATTGATACTTATTTCACCCAGTGGCGCAGCAACGGGGGGGGGGGGGGGGTTGGGGTTAACCCCCCCCCCCCCAAAGGCCTAAAGATTACCCTACCCATTTCCCAAATTAACGAAAATAAAGCAATATTTGTCAAAAAATTTTGTCAAACCATTTTGAAACCATGAATACAGTTTCCCCCTAATGCCTAAATTATAAAGAGACTCTAATAAAATATTATGATTTACCGTATCAAAGGCCTTTTTCAAATCCAATGATAATAAACAACATTTTTTATTTTTGTCAATATTAATCTGAATATCTGTAATTGAATCTATAGTTGCTATTTCGGTATCTCTCAATTTACAAAAACCATACTGCCCTGTAAAAAGTAATTTGTATTTGGTCAAAAAATTATTAATTTATCATTTAGGTACAACTTTCTCTAAAATTTTTGAAAAAACAGTCAAAACAGATATTGGTCTATAATTATTTGGGTCATATTTGTGGCCACTTTTAAAAACTGGTGTGACTTTTGCAATTTTCATGTTATTTGGAAAAATGCCTGTATGCAAAAATAATTTTATTAAATATGTTAGTATTGGAACTAATTGAATTTTGACCTGTTTAACTATTTTTATTGTTATAGTATCATATCCTGAAGCTTTTTTTAAGTTTAAATCATTAATTATGTCTTCAATGTCTTTTAAAGTGACACTTTCTTCATCTAAGAACATTGACTTCGGATGCACTGTTTGTTCTTGTCTTCTAGTAGTTGGCATATTCTTGCTTAGTTTTATTCCTATGCTACTGAAATGACTGTTCAATTCTTCACATTCTTCATTCTTTACAAAATGACTAATAGCATCATTTTTTTTTAAACAATGTGTTCAAATTCTATTGAAATATTATTTGTAATAAAGATATATAATTTACAAAATCGTTATGGAGCATCGTTAAGTTACCAAATGTATCTAAATTAACATTTTGATACGCTCTGTAATAACAAAATGACGAGGTTTCGTCCAAGTTTTGGTGAGCTTTCGAATACTCTTCACATATGGTTCATTTATGAATATTTAAACATTTTTTTAATAAGATAGCCCGTAAAGTGCCTTACAAAATTTGTTTCTAATGAGATATTCTTGGGAAAATCACCCTGAAATTTAGGTGTGGCATCTTGTGGCGATGAAACTGATGCCGAAACAGGAATATCATCTTTTAGTAGACCTGATAATTCTAATAGAACTAGTATTTTCTTCTAACACAGTTAGATAATAAAGTACTTGTTTTGAATGCAAGAAACTACTAGGAAGAAGGAAGCTTTTTCTTTAGTTAGGATGTCGTCACCTGCAGACCGGTTTCGAACTCTTTGGTTCTCATCAGTATAGGATAGACGAACATACCTACCTTCCGTAAAACTTTTTCGGAAGGGAGGTGGTACGTTTCAAGGTATCGATGATTTGGAGGCCACCGATCGTCGCGCTTGACACCAAGGAGAGTTGCCTTTCTGGTTATTTATTTATTCTTGTGCCGCAACCGTGACGGATCCCATTTGAAACCGATGGCTGCTGTACGTAGCGGTTGTAGTGTATCCTTTTTTACATGAGTTAGTAAACAGGTACGGTTCCAAAGGAACTGATTCGTCCACTGATAAATGAATTATTAAAAAAGAAAATTTATTTTGGTAGGATGATATCGCAAAGGGTTAATATCAAATGTCAGTCATCAACCGATCAGCGATTAGATGGCGCCCTCGTTTAAAATCTCCCTTATTCAAACTATATTTTTGCTTTACAAGTCTGTGTAGAAGAGCCAAACGCGTACTCCTGGGACCTGAGCAAGCGTGAATCTATTGATTCCTAAATTTGCTTTGACCTTAATAATAGTGTACAAGCTTACAAAACCCAATTTTTGGTAGTCGGGGCTGCGTACGCGCTGACCCGCCATAATTATTTTTAAAAAACTCTGTGCGAGGAGCTGGGCTCACCCAGGATTTTGTCCTGGGGGAGGGGGGCTGATTTGTCTTAGGGGAGCTGAATAATGCAATTTGGTGGATTTCTTCAATTAGTAGTGCACTTCTTTAATTTTTGTGTCTAGGATTATGGTTTGGGGGGGGGGGGGGCAAGGACTCTTCACCTCGACAAATTTTGTATCGATAAAGGCAGAGTGTCGATAATCCTCAGCTTTATTTTAGTGGGAGGTAATCATAATCCACCGCATTACTAATCGATTGTAAGTTGCCTACCTTTTTTGCTTGTATTATGTAAACAAGGACGACGGCAAGTTAACTAAACGGAATCGATTCGCCTGCTATCGAATACTCTGAACAACGAGCAATCGATAGGATGCTGTCGCAGAGACTCGAAATAAAATATCAGTCGTTCACCGACCAGCGACGAGATGGCGTCCTCGTCTAAAATCTACCACGTTCAATCTATATTTCTACTTTAAGAGTTTGTTGATTGAAACCATGAGGCATACTTACCTGGCGTAGGGGTTACCGTGATCAATAAGGCGGTTCCCCCAGGGTGAGGCCCTTCCATTGCACTTCGGCTGGGCTGACCCCTGCGATTATCCCTAATGCGGATAACTCGGGCGCGTAATTTTTGGTAGTCGGGACTGCGTACGCGCTGTCCCGGTGTGATTTGAACAAAACAAAATTGCTATGTGGTTTCGTCGAAATTCGAATCGCTCTTCATGAAGAGCGACAGTCATTGTCGCTCTTCATGAAGAGCGATTCGAATTTCGAATCATTCTTCGTAAAGAGTACTAAAGAGCGACAATTCGAATCGAATACCTCTTTTGGCGAAGAAGCACTGTTTTTCTGTGGAGCGTGTCTGCAAATACTCGTGTTGAGTACTAAAGAGCGACAATTCGAATCGAATACCTCTTTTGGCGAAGAAGCACTGTTTTTCTGTGGAGCGTGTCTGCAAATACTCGTGTTGAAGGAAGTTCAGGTTGGGTTGGGTTTCATGAAACCCAACCTAAGCAAACCCTTTTATTTTCTTTGGTTCAGAGTCCCTGCTACCGTAATTTGTACCAAGCATATTTTTTTAGTTGGTTTTTCTTGGGGAAGTATTGTAAAAACGTGGGTAGTTTCGGAATTGGATGAGATGATTCTAAGCAGTTTTCCTTTATAAAGTTTTCGTCAATTTTTAAAAATAGAGGTAGTTTATTCTTCAGCGAGTTGAACTTTTTTTTCAATTTATGACCTTAGTACGCAAATGTTACAAAAACTGTCGTCGTATTTAGGGGTTTCGGAACAAGCACCAACTTTTCTCAAGAATACAATTTTCTGAGAAACGTCAAATAAAAAAAAATGCATTTGGTGCAAACTTTTATGACCACCATATATATATATATATATATATATATATATATATATATATATATATATATATATATATATATATATATATATATATATATATATATATATATATATATATATATATAACTACTTCCCTATATTACGTCATTACATTATATAGACAGTTTTGAGAAACCCTTTTCGCAAAAAGGTTGACGTCTTTTCTTGGAAAGTATTTTAAAAGGGTCAATAGTTTCGGCAATTCTTAAACAAGGTTGACGGGTAAGATTTTTTAAAAAGGTCCACAGATTTTGGGGTAACACTTACAGAAAAGGTCGAAGTTTTTTATGGGGAATTATTATTTGTACTTGCGGGAAACATCTGCAAAAAGGGTAATATTTTTTTTCAGAATCTGGTTGTTTTATATAGTTTTTGTTCACACACTTGGATAATTTGCTTACGCTCCCCTCTTCTAAGCAAAGTGCCCACGGTACGATCCTAATAATATAGTACTACTTTCTGTAATTTATAATTTAATTATTTATCGTGTCGTTTCAGTATCAATGATTAAGTTCTTAATAACCTATACCAAGAATTAAAAACCCATTAAAAAGTAAGCAATAGGCCAATAATTAATTTTAACCCACATATTTGAGACCTTAACGGTACCCACTGTCATTAAAATTCACCGTGTCGTCTCATCTGCTTCTAAATAATTTAATTCCATTTTGGTACTAGAGTGGTACTACTTCGCGATCTACATAGTGACCTTAGAGTAGCGGTCTAAGCGAACGGTTTCGTTAAAAAAGGCCTTTCGAGTACTGTTAGAATGTGCAGTAGTAAAAATAAAAATACATATTTTATAAGTAAAAAGTAGGACCTATCGTTTAGGTTGTATAAGGCGCCATGAATTTATTAATGAGTTGGGTCTTCTTTATTATTTAAGAAACGTTTTATTGTTAATAAGTTCGTGGTACGGCTCTGGTGCGTTTTGAAGTGTTGTTTAAAAAAATAGAGCATTTTTAGTGTATTTTAATTTATGCAGGGTGTTCTTTAACTCTAGTTAAGGGTGTGCTTTCTGGGCTAACTTTAAGTAATTAAGGTACTTACATACGTATAAAAGTGTGTGTTAAAATGCTTGCAAACCGACTAATTTACGAAATGTCCGCTACTATCGTCAATATGCTCAACAGAGATGTTAATATCTTACATTGCCTAGGCATTATACAAAGAGTTGGCTCACTGGAACCAATTCTCATTATGGGGGTGTATTGTAAAATATATTTAACAACCCTGAGCAAACCTGAACAAACCTAAATTTCTACATACAGGTTTTTTAATCTGTAATATTTGTTTTTGTTTGTTTCGGACTGCCTGTTCAAAATGTTCATTATGTCTTGTTTAGAAAATGTCACAGAGGTGTTGTTATAATACTTTTTACTGCACAGTTTATTTAACTTCTCGAGAAATAGCTCTTTTTTCTCGTCCGCCATGGTCTAGTTCGACGATGGCATGGCAACTGTTTGCAAAACGCCTAGCCAATGTGTGATATTCAGATTACAATTCAGCAGATTGATGATTTTAGCAGGCATTTTACAGATCGCCTGAAGTGTTTTAGCCATTTTTCAAATTATCTGAAGATCTCGTCAATTTGCATAATGCCTGGTGAAATGGTCGTCGTGGAAAATGGCTGGGCATTTCGCAGGTTGTCGGATTTCGCAAGTTGCCAGAAACACATATATGACATTTCTTACTTAAAATTCACCTAGAAATCACATCCTAAAATGTTTAGTCAAAATTTAGGAATACCTTATACGCTGCTTTCATTTCAAAACTAGCCACGCTCAATAACACTTGATTTAACGTAAATTATGATTAATATATACAGGGTGTTACAAAAATATGTTAAGAAATTTTTTAATTTTTAAAGGCTTGCCATTTAAAAACGAATCAAGATACGCACCCTGAGGTTTGAGGTAAAATGTTTCTTTTTTGAAGACCTTTAAAATGAGGTACCACACGGTATAGGGTTGTATTTAAAATTTTTGACTTCAACTCCCTAGCGTCACCCCTCAAGGGGGTTGAACAAGTTAAATTAGATAAAAAAAAGTAGGTTTATTAACCAAAAGATACACCTAAAACGTGGTGTCTATCTTTACTAATAGCAAAGATATTTGCCCATACTAAGACTTTTCGGACACCCCGTATATATGAAGCCCAAGAGCTTCTTTGTGTAGTCAGGCCGATAATTAATAATTCTTTTTACATGTCTTTGTCCTAGAGCGTTCCTCCATTGGTCTATTTTCTGTTCTTTTTCCCATTGCCTGAGGTTTCCAATAAGGTGACCTTTAGAAGGGCTCAAGTCCATGTAACCGAGCTCGTGCTCCTTCTTTAGCAAGTTGGTCAGCAAGTTCATTGCCTTTCACACCTTCGTGACCCTGCACCCATATTTACACTATTGTTTTTTTTACTAGTTGGTTGAGAGATTGTCGGTAATCCCAGGCAAGTTTCAATCAAGTGTTATTGACGGTAGCTAGTTTTGAAATGAAAGCACTATGTTTCTTCACAATATGTTTGTTCTTCGGGGGCTTATAAAGTGTAAATCGCCGACACATTTATTAATTTCTTCCCTATAGAAAGTTCCGAAATCGGCGCTATTCAAGTCATAAAAAATCAAATAAAAGACACAAAAACGAACTGAAAATCGTGTTTATCACCGTAACTTTGCCGTAGAAGACAATATTGTACACAAAAAAAATGGCCTTAAATTCGAAAGTGAAAGCAGTTCTCATTCTTGTTGTGGTGCTCTTCATACTGTTCAGTTGTGAAGCTAAGAAGAAGAAGAAAAGTTCAAAAGGCATGCTCTTGAGACAAAAAGAGACCAATCCTGTCAATTTTATTAGGTAAGTATGGTAGAGTGAATCTGTGAAGACTTTTCAGACAACAATTTCTCGAAATTTTGTTTCGAAAAGCATTTTTTCTATTTTGTCCACTTTTTTCCAAAAAATGCATTATGAATGGTCTAATGGCCAAATCTAATGTGTTTAGAATATATTGTTGGGTTTGCTTGGGTATTTTTTACTCGCTGAAATTTGCAAAAAGCTGTTATTTTTTATGAAAATGTGTTTAATCTGCTTAAAACAAACATTATTGTTCAATTTCGTAAACTATTGGGGTTTAAAATTTTGGAAAAGATGATTTTCGAAAACTTGCCTTAGAGCGAGTGAAGTTGACCGATGGTACAAAAATAAAAAAATATTGGTAATAATTTTTTCTTTTTTAGACTTGCTGCCATGAGACTTATTTATGGATTAGCCGTTAGAATGGGCTTTGGGGAGCCAATATCAGAAGCGCTTGGGGGAATCTTTATCCCCCCTGGAGTTGAAGACTACGATGACTATGGTAAGTCTAAAACAATAAAAAAATACAAAAAATACTTAATGTTATATTCTGTCTTCCAGATTTCCTGTAGAGGTGATTTTCTACGACGAAGATAGCGTATAAGAAGCCAAATCTAGAGGCAAAGTCAAACTAAATTAAGTTATTTATTTAATATTTATATACCTAAACGTCTCAACTTTTGAAATGGGTGGCGATTCTTTTCACCTAATTTGGAATTGCAGCTGGTTCTAAATTAGGAAAATTCCAGAGGAAAGTTAGCGGATAACAAGATATCACGTTTTACTCTGTATCCTTCTCTAGTTCAGTCCTATATAATTCAGATGACCAGCAATAGAAAGTAGACAGGCAGAGCTTGCATCTGAAATACGATTTTTTTAAATCGTACAATACTTCAGCTATCAAATGCGATTCGAAATTGGTTGAGAAAATTGCCATACAGTTCAAAAGTTGAGTAGTTTATTTATTTGTCCATTTTTTCTTAGACCTGCAAAAGTTCTATTTACTAGTTTTATTGTAAGCACTTGGACATCCAACATAATCACATGGGCGTTTTGTGAGTGTCTAACTGTTCTTATATACACATGTGCAGGTACTTTGCTATGAGATAATAGCAGCACAGGGTGGAACTTAATGTGATTATCTAAACCAATTTTAATAGGTAATAAAACAATTTGTTTTAATATTTAGTTGCTGTAGTATTTATTAAAATCTTTTTTTAATATAAATATATGTATAAAAATAAAAGAAATGATATAATATAATTATTTATTATTACAGCTTAACATTAAACTAGACCTAGTTCAGTGTTGTTGTCTCTGTCGTCATTTAAATTTATTATTGTTTCTATACTATTCTGTACAAAAATATACTAGGTATTTTTTTTACCTGGTTAAAAAGTGTTTTTTAACAAAAACATATTTCTTCAGATTTTTTTTTGATACAATTAATAGCTTGACTTGTTTTTAGGACTTTAGATTTGATGTGTTTCAAGTTTTAACTTTATAGCTGTAATATAAATGGGGTTAACATGGGGTCGAAGTTCCACCGTGTAAAATTCTATGGCCCGCGTTAAAGAAAATTTACTGTATATATTGTAATTCATTAAAGAAATCAAAATTTTATTTTGTGCTTTTCCTTTAAAACCACCTGCCACAAAAATTCGACAGACGTATAGAATTTTCGCGGGGCGCGGATTAAAAGGAAAACTACAAGATAAAATTTTGATTTTTTTGAATGAAGTATATGTTCTTTTTATGTGTCGACCCTGGAAAGTCATTGTTTTTTTTTATATCAAATAACTGGGGCATAATGTTAAAAATCCAAAATATCTGACAGTGATTACTGCTCTTAAGATTAAAATGTCAGCTCTCATCTTCATCTGAACAATAAAAATCATTTGCTTCTTCCACATTAATTTTCAAATCCATATTCCCATAACATCCCTTAAACTTTCTAACAATATCACCCCACAAATACTGATTCTTACATTTCGGACAGCTACCCTCGATAGGTACATATTCGCCCATTGACAAGAAGTATTTTGACATGCATACTATATGACAACTGACAGTACAGTTACTATTAAGACACGTCATTTTTTTGGTTGATTCAATCGGCTTGAAACAGACGTAGCATAATGTAATATCGTCGGGGCCAACGTTTTGACTGGAACTTTGAGAAAATTGCTGCGACTCTTGTGTACACTTGCTTTTTGGGAGTTTTTTGCTTATCACTGGGCCGTAACAGATGGGCATGTGCATTGGGGGTCCTTTACCTACCTGCAAAATAGAAAATTATAAACTTTTTTAAATAAATAAGTAAATAATCAAATGGTAACTTATATTGCCTTACAGGAAACTCCCTCGCAAACTCCTCATTTAACCACCTGATTGTTAAGGGCAGCCTGTTCCAAGGGCCAACTTGTAACATCTCAGATAAAACTCTCAGACAAAAATCATATACTTTTTCCCTTGCTTTTTTCTTTGCTACATGGTGCAGTCTTCTTGAAGACTGCGGATGTTGCCAGGCCCATTCAAACTAAAAAAATCAAACTAAAACAAACAATTATAAATACTGGTAAGTGCCCTAGTGTTGCTGATATGCCTTGTGTTTCTCTTTATTAAGAGAAACACAAGACATTATTAAGAGAAATACAAGGCATATCAGCGACACTAGGGCACTTACCAGTATTTATAATTGTCTAGTCTGGAGCATTTTGGAGTACTATTCTGTTGTGTGATCTCCAAGTTATGCTTGTCACGTAAATAGGCTCGAAAGAGTGCAGTACAAATTTGATAAATACCTATTATTTTAAGTTTCATTTTCCTTACCATAATGTGCCCCACGAAACTAGACTTTTGCTATGTGGTTTTCAAAACTTGGAAACTCATTGAAGAAATGCTTACTTACTATTCTTTATTGTTCTTTTTCTGAATAATGAAAATAATCAGCGTTTGGCACTTTTTGCACAGAGCATATATGTCTTTAAATGTTTGTTGATTTATTTTTAAAAGGTTACACGCAAACGAATATTCTACTAGATAACTACTTACTCTTAAGGCAGATATATCATTGGGAAACCCATGAACGATCATTACCATAGTCCTAAAATACACAACAGTAAATATATCGTAGTAAAACCCCAACAACTTCAAAAACCATACCAAGGTCCTCTATTACTCGTCCTCCACGCACCTCCATACTTTTTGCCTTTATTATGTTGCTTTATTCTTCGATTTGGATCCACAGTATAACCTATGTAAGTTCTTCCCAAGTATTTCGGGTTTAAACAGTAAAGCAGATAGACTCCATAGAAGTTTTCAACGGTGTGGGCATCTTCCATTAACTCGTTAAAGGAGTCTTCTGTGTGTCTTTAAACAAATTTAATAAAGTTCCAAGTTGGTTCGACTTTTTTGGGGTTATGTTTATTGTTTGGTTCTTTGGTTTGTTGACAGTAGAGCTGGGCTATGTTCATCGATGTTTTTTAAACAAAACGATATTCGATGTTAGGGGTCACAAACATCGATGTCAATATCGATGGTTATCTTTCGATGTTCGACCATCGATCTTCCGTTCCGAATTTATTGACAGAAGATTTTGGAGCCAAATTAAGGCTGTGTACCGTTGTCAAACCTGGTTAACCGCTCGGTTTCTTCGGTGACATTAATGACAGATATTGCGTTTCCAATCTGCCAACTTTTCAGATTACCGATACTTACGGGACACAAAACCGTAACCGAAGTTGACAACGGTACACGCCCTTAATAAACATTACTTATTTGGATTTAATTTTTTAAGGGTATACAATTCTTTCGTTTGGTTTATTTTTTAATACAAAAATTATGTTATTTCTCTAGAGCTATTATTTAATTTGGGAATCGTTTCGGTTGGTATATTTAATTTTTTATTAAATAAATTATAATTAATATTTATATCTGATTTAAGTTATTTATTTTACTTCCCAATCTTAACTTATGAAAATTATTTTCAAAAGTGATAAACATCGCAATTAAGTATGTGATGCTGGGCAGTGAAATCAAAGAAACTGAAATGTAGCGATGGGATATCTGGAATGAAAAATAATCGATCATTCGATTATTCAAATCACTCGAGATATCTCGAGAAGTCAGCGCGATCATTCGAATGATTTAGCCGAGAGATTATAATATAATAATAATCGCCTTTCGCCGCTTCGAATGACGAGACGAAATATGAAATGATGCCGTCGCCGACTCGGCACTCGACGTTGCGTTGCGATGCGATCGTCTCGGATGTGTTTTTCATTCGAATGATCCTTCGATATCGATCGAGCATTATTTCATCTCTCGACAACGCATAGCATATTTTTAATATTGTCTGGGTCTCGGATGATTGTTTCATTCGAATGATTGTTTATTTCGAATGATCCTTCGATATCGATCGAGCATTATGTCATCTCTCGACAACGCATAGTGTTATTGCATGTTTTTATGATATATATAGGGCGTTAGTAAAGTATGTGGCCAAACTTGAGGGTTATTATTCCTTACTTAATTTTAAGACAAAACATGGGTCCTAAAAGACTTTGTTTTTAATACACAGGGTGTTGAATTTTTGTAAAAGGTTTTTCCTAAATAACTAGAGGACGCAAATTAGTATAAAGGTGAAATTTGGTGACAATTTTTAATGCATCAAGGGGAGTCATGCTAGTTGCCAAATTTGTTTAAAGAATTGTTTTTGCTTTCATGGATCTCTTACTTTTTTGTTATTTTTAACAAATTATACTAATAAATAATGTTATGTATAACTTTACATTTTTTTGTTTTTATCGAAAACGGCCAATCCAAGCAAAAAAAAATTCAAGAGATGATTTTTGTGCAGTTTTATTTCTATATTTTTTGATTCGAATGAATATTTCGAATGATCATTCGATTATTAAAATCATTCGAGAGCTAATATTTCGATTATTTAATTCATTCGATTATTCCCAACACTACTGAAATGCTTTAAAGGGGGCAACACAACGGTAACCTTGACAACTCGCCCCGCCCACTTTCTTGGCTCCCGCGCTATTTTCAAAATTGCAGGTTTGACTGCAGCACCCTGTATTACAAAAAAAAAAGAAAATTTATTTTGGTAGGGTGCTATTGCAAAGGGTTAATATCAAATGTCAGTCATCAACCGATCAGCGATTAGATGGCGCCCTCGTTTAAAATCTCCCTTATTCAAACTATATTTTTGCTTTAAAAGTCTGTGTAGAAGAGCCAAAAGCATACTCCTGGGACCTGAGCAAGCGTGAATCTATTGATTCCTAAATTTGCTTTGACCTTAATAATAGTGTACAAGCTTACACAACCCAATTTTTGGTAGTCGGGGCTGCGTACGCGCTGACCCGCCATAATTATTTAAAAAAAACTCTGTACCTACTAGTGGCATGGACTCACCCAGGATTTTATCCTGGGGGGGGGGGGGGCTGATTTGTCTTGGGGGAGCTGAATAATGCAATTCAGTGGATTCCTTCAATTATTTTTTAATACAAAAATATATGTCATTTCTCTAGAGTTATTATTTAATTTGGGAATCGTTTCTGTTGGTATATTTAAATTTTTATTAAATAAATTATAATATTTATATCTGATTTAAGTTATTTATTTTACTTCCCAATCTTAACTTATGAAAATTCTTTTCAAAAGTGATAAACATCGATGTTTCATTGACATCGATGCCAAACATCGATGTATCGAGTCGATGTCCCAGCACTAGTTGACAGCAGCCGGTGGTGCTGACGTCACTTCTGACCAAGAGTTATGCAACACATAAAACAAGCATCTAAAATAGAAACGCGCCAAGGAATCGGAGGTAGTAAGCCTTCAATTTCCTATTCCCTTGAAACGAGCACCCTTTTAATACAGGCCCGTAGCTAGGAGCCAGGGGAGGAGGACATATCATAAAAAGTTGACATATACTTACCGGATACCCTGTATAATACATATTATTAACGAAATAAAATCAGCCCACGTGCGGCGCTGTTTGCGACGTTGCCACTTGTGCTTCATAGCTCGAGAGTTGAAGACGGCTGTGGGTGAACAGTTTACCGAACGCTTTTATCATTTAACAAATTCGAGATGCGGCGTAGTTCAAGTCTCTACGATTTAAACATGTCCAGCTTTAAGCAAACACCTTGTTTACATATGTATTAACTCTAAAATAAGTAATTGCGAAATTGCAAAGTAACTTTTAATATTTACACAAATACAGTGGAAATTACATAAAGACATCTGAACTGAATTTATCATAAACAATAACTCATGTTTTACTAATTAAATTTATAGTATTTAAGATTATTTATATCACAAGATAAACTGTAAATTATTTCAGCCAACTAAAATCATCCGCTTCTCTGAGTAGTTTTACCAATTTGCTGGTTCCTCTCTGTTCAGTTGGTTCGTCCATTTTATTTTGCTCTGCGACGTCACGTGTAGCTTTTTCCTGTTTCAGTCGAGCCAGTTCCTTTTTCCTCTCCTTTTCCATATCCTCCATGAACTTTTTAATTTCTAGTCTCGTCATCATCTCTATTTCTTGTAACATTTTTTCCTTTTTCTTTTGTTCGTCTTCATCGGATGAATCAGAGTCTAAAACATGAGTAATGTTTAAATTAAGTTAATATTTTTCGTTATGAACAGCGTGTTATCCTTTTAATAAAATCCGGGCAAGCAGATAGACATGCCAAAATTGTGCGTCGATTGATCCAAACAATTCTTTTTACCAGTATTTAGCATAATCTAAGAATAATTTGATTACCCTTTAATCTAATTACTAAAGGGTTGTTAACATAGGTGTGTCTAGTCCAGGGGCGTCTACACTATTTGGAAATAAAATTAGGATCCGATTTGAAAATAAAATTCAAATATTTAAAAGATTTATTGTTTGGGTGTTACGCCACTCTACTGTTAAGGAAAATAAATATTTTTTAAAAATAATAAAAGTCACTGCGTTTAAACAAAAAACAAATCCTGAAAAAAGAAATGTTCTGTACACTGTCAGTGACTTTTAATTATAAAAAGTATGCCTGACCCTAATCTATCTCTAGTGTAGTATATATTCGGTCTAAAACCTAATCTGAAAATAATTTTTCTGACGTTTCGAGACCTAATATCTAGTCTCGTTATCAAAGAATCTAATAAATTCAAACTAACTAAATTAAAAATGAACTAAGTAATTATAAAAAATAATTAAAAAAAATTATCAATCAAACACTGGTTTTTACCTGAATTAACAGATGCTTCTCTGGCCATTTTAGTTAGATAGTCTTCTTCGCTTGACGACGATATTTGATTATCAATCATTTTTGTTAGTGCTTCGTTTAGTAGTTTCGCTTTCTCACTTGACTTCATTAGTCTTTCATTTATTTCTTTCATAGTTAATCTATAAAAAACTGTAGCGTATCTAAGAAAGTTTTTTTTGTGGAGAGGGCAGCAGTGGCGCAGCCATGGGGGGGGGGGGGGGGGGGGGGTGTGGCGTTAACCCCCCCCCCCAAAGGCCTAAAGATTATACAATACCCATCTAAATCTAACGAAAATAAAGCAATATTTGTCAAAATTTTTTGTCAAAAAGAGAATGTATTCCTGGCTGCGCTACTGGAGGGCAGTATGTGTTGTCCTCCCTAGTGAAGAAAAGTGGCCTTAAACTGACGATAGAAAAACAGTTTTTTTGTAAAAATCTTTTACTTTAAAATACTCATGTAACTTACCTCGGAAAATGAAAATTATTGACATTAACATTATATGCTATATTCAGTAAAGAGCTTGCGGGATCTTCGTAAATATTGACGCCAAATTTTCTCACGTATTTTAAAGACACTCTTTCCGTTACTGGTCTGTCCTGCCAAGTCTCCCTGTACTTATTTCTTTTTTGTATAATTTTTTCTTTGATTTTTCGAGTTTTTTCCTCAAACGTTTCTTCTATTTCGGGGTCAACTTGACTAGTGTCCATTTCCTCAGCATTTTTTGGTACTGTACCGTCGATTAGAACAATATTCTCACTTTGATTTGCACCATGATTTAATATTGGGTTTGATCCATTCATAGCATTCACGTTAGAAGTCGAAAGAGAAGGTTTAGCTGGACTTGCAGTTGTCGAATTTTTAGTAAACTGTCTTAAAGATAAGCTGTCGGCCATATTAAAAAAGGTAGGTTTGTTGGTTTTATTGGCAACATTTTTTTCTAAAATCAATTTCTATACATTATAATGTTTATACAAGGGTCAAAATAGTATATTATACAGGATGTTCCAAAACCCCTAGTAAATATTTTAGGGTGTGATTTCTGAGCTGATTCAAGGTAAAACAGTTTATACAGGGTGAGATTTTTAAAGTGTTATAAGGCAATATCTCGAAAACGGTTGAGAACATTAGTATACACACATACCTTGTGTAGAAATATCGCCAAGCGTTTGACTTTGAGTTTGCCCAGCGTCCTTCTTATTAACCCTGATATTTTTTATTATATTGACTTTACTGGATTTCGACATTGATCTTAGGGACCTCCTCTGATAGTTGCTTTTATACATTTCTTGAAAACAATTCAAACGAGGTCTGTTCTTGTAAGGGTTAAACACTGGTGTAGTTTGGGTTCGAGGTACCACCTAAAGATTTTTATTGGGTATCGCTCAATTTTGTTCCGTGCATGGATAGAACGTCGATAGGGTGTATTCAGCAAATAAAACATTATTACAGAAGTCATAACGCGATGGGTCGTATTCTACGTCAAGAATTCGAGAGGTGGCTGCCTACGACCATTGTTGAGTGGCCGTCCCTCTCCTTATCTCAGGTAAGTAAGTACTCAAAACACAAGAATTTTTGTGCGCCCAGTCGCGTTATCGCGGTCACACATGACTTTTTACATATGTACATGTTCCATGCACGGATAAAAACGGAGCAAATCTGTATATATTAAGCTAAGACCTTTTGTATCGTTACAGACGCGTACTAGGTTCTTTCCTTACTTCTATTGATGATGAGCTAATGTTCTGCTGAATTACTGGCGTTTCACTTTTACTGTAGGGTGTTTCATCGATTATAATATCAGGCGTTTCACTTATGATTTCAAAATTTGTAGTTGCAATTTGTGTTTCCAGCTTTTTAGAAGAAAAATTGCTGTTCCTATTTTGAAATACTAATTTGTTATCTAAAAAATAATGGTGAATTTGACAGCTTGGAATATTTACTAAATGTTTTTAGACGTGAATTGTAAAATTTTTTAGAATGACAAACGTGATACATACCAAACGGAGTTGCTTCTATCACGTCATCAGTATTATAGTCAATATCCAAATTAAACACAAAGCTCTCAGTTTCATCAACCTCACTTTGATGTTTAACTTTATTAGTAGTTCCATTTTGGCAAACGATAAAATCATTTGTCTCCGACCCTGTGCCATTAGCCACCATCTCCAAATAACTAAAAATATTTTTATTTATAATTAATTTAAATTAAATTGTAATTATTTGAAGAACACTAACACACACGTGATATTAACAAAAATGTATTTTTTTTTTAAATGGAATGCCCTATATCTGCTATAACCGTTTGATAGAAAGTGTGAGATTCTAAACAAAATTTGTATATATATATATATATATATATATATATATATATATATATATATATATATATATATATATATATATATATATATATAGAGTGTCCACGTCCACGGATGGAGCTGACAAGAGGAAATCTTTATTATGGGTTTTAGGAAATAAAAAAAATTGTGCTTGTCGAAAAGTACCATTATTTATTATTTTAGTCAGAATGTTTATATAACAAAATTGTTTATAATCCAAAATTATGCCTAAATCCAAAATTTGAAATCTGAATTCACCAAGCAAACCCAAGCAAACCCAAGCAGAATTTTTTATGAATGACTTTTCCTCGTAAAATCAATAATAAATATTTTTTCCTCTTCCTAAACAAAGTTGTTTATAATCCAAAATAAACCCTAAATAGAAAATTCGAAACCTGAATTGTAATTTTTGTTTTTTATTTTTTTTACAATTGAATTTATGAACATCCAAAATGGAAACCTGAGAGTGCTGTCTTGTCGATAATATTGAACTGAAAAACGTCTATGGTAAATTTATTTCTAATTTGGAGAGATGTGTGGAGTGTGGAGGTTAGAGGAGGATATGTAGAATAACAAATTCATACGAAAATCGAAATTAACTTACGTTTTTTCAGCGTCTGTCATCCCTACATTTCCCTGCTCATCCATCCAGCCTTGACACACTTTCATGACGTTGTCCACTGGAACAATGTCCGTATTTGTATTTTTGGCATTGTTATTACTTGGCATATGCAAAACATTTTCTAATAATTCAATATTGGAATTTGGTACTGTAGCGTTTGATGTGGGACTTCTAGCACCAGGTGTATTCTTACTTGGTATATACCAAACATGGTTGAACTTCTCACTAGTGACATTTGTTTCTATGTCATTTGAAGTCGTTTTTTTAGTTTGCTCGGAATTGAAAGGTATTAGTGCCGAATTTGGTGTGAGATTTTTGACAATAGATGGCGTACTCCAAGCATCTTTAACAATCTCATCATTGATATTTGCTTGTGTGGTTTTATTTGGTGTACAGTTAATGTATCTAATAGACGATAGTCCTGCATGAAACTTCGTTTTTGCCGAGTTACTGACATTATCATCGTCTGGCTCGAACAGGTTTCCTTTTACTACAAGTGACTCATTCCAATTTGGATTCTTAGTATTGGTCCTTTCCGTTTCAGTATTCAGAGGTGGGGTTTTTGAATTTGTAGTACAAAAACTTATAATGGGCACTAAGCTACTACTATTACTTTCTGATGTGGTGACACAATATATGATTTCGTCTTCTTTTTGGCCTGATCCGGAAGTGGTATATCGATGATCATGACGAGAATTTACTAATTCTATGTTGTCTGCATTTGAAGAATGATTTTTGTTCCAATAAAAATCTGGCTTAGTGAACGTGTTTTGGGATTGAGGGTGACCTTCTTGAAGAACTTTAATATTAGTATCTAGAAAGGTTTCTTTGCTCGATGCTGTATTAAAATGTATAGCATAGTTTTTTTCAGTCAAATCTGGCGCAACAGTAAGGGTATCCATATTTTGGGTATTGTTGTCAATACTGTTAATAGATAAGCTCTTATTGTGAGAAGTTTTCTCGAATGGATTTTGGGTACATTGAGAGGCAATTCCTATAAAAAATATTAATATGAGATTAAATCCTTTGAGCTCATTGATACAAAGTACTGTAATTATGAAAAAGAGTCACTTTTGAGATTTACATCATGTTTTTCGCTCCCTAATGGGTTGTTTTACTCAGGGCCCTCTATAGACAAATCGCCGCACAGTGTAACGGATTTGATATTTCGTGGACATAGGGCAAACAGCGACTATCAAATTTTAATTTGTTTTGTCTCTAGATTATTCGTAAAATGTCTGGAGTTTAGTCGTTTACCAGTTTTTTGTATATGTATCACCGTAAAGTACTTCCTTTTTAAGCAGAAACTGGACTTTTCTGAGAGTAATAAAAATGATGCGGAAATAAGTCCAACTTTAAAAAATTCATAATATGTATTCTATAAAACATTTGAAAGCAATTTTTGTTGTAGCTATAGTATGCTAACTACTCTTGATATTTCCAAATTTTAGTGGAAATATTTGTAAAGTTTACTTACATATGGAAGTGAAAGAAAAAACAAAGTTTGGTGTGACTTTTAAAAAAATGCCTAAATATACCTAAGGATTACACAAGTCTTCATCCGACTTTGTCCGATTATTGAAAAAAAATATATTTTTCTTTAATAATGTTGCACATGCAGGAATCCAAAGTTGCTTTTTAATACCGCTTTGAAGATTTTCCCGGTATGTTATTAATAAATTTTCTAAGAAGTTACAAGTAATTTGAACTAATTTAACTTTTACTAAGAAAAGTGGCTAGAATGGTAAATAAAATATTCATGAATCCAAGTAGGTACCTACCTACATAGCTTTAAAAATACGTTATTACACCCAGTTTTAAATTGTTATTTTATTAAACGTTATATTATTCTAAGAAATAGGTAATAAGGCAATTAAGTACGCTTTGTAATTTAATTAAGGATGCCACTAAGGGTGAAAACAAAGTAATAAAAGAGTAAAGAAAAAAGAAAATACAAAGTGATTTTCGAAATGAACTTGGGATACTAATAGACATTATAAAACAGAGTCAGGGCACTACAAACGACAGCAATTCTGCTGGAACTTTTTTCCGACATTACGAAAAATCAGCAGCAATCTCTGGATTGAACAAAAATTTAATTAAAAAATTTGCTGCAATTCTTTAAGCGCTTTCTTCGGGTCAGAACTTAAATGTTGATACTTTTCGAGAATATTTGACAGATACTGCAAAGCTGTATGTGTCATTATATAGTTGGTACTATATGCCACAAAGTATTCACATGTTATTAATACATGGGGCAGGAATTTGAGAGAACATTTCTTATATTCCTATTGGACATTTCTCTGAAGAGGCATCAGAAGCTAGAAATAAAGAGTTTTGTAAATTCCGAGAACATTACGCGCGAAAGCGGGGACAGAACGTGAATATTGAGGACATACTCTACAACTTGTTAATTTCTTCAAATCACGTTATTTCCTTTATTAGACCGAAATATACTGCGAAAAAAAAATTATCTGTTCTCAGAAATCTAAAAACTTTTTAAAGGAACTAACGTTGAGGAAGTCAATTCTGATTGATCAGTCTCCAGCTCAGATTGTGAAAATTAAGTTAATTAAAGTATGTTTTTTATAATTAGTATGTAAGTCTATTAAACTTAGTTGCTTTAAACCTAAAACAGTATTTTTTATTTATTTTTTCGAAGAATAATTATTTTTAAAATATATTTTTTGAGCGACCGGTACGTAGTAAGGTACTACGTACGTCTAAATTTAGTACAGTAATAACGTACTCCAATATACATATGATTTTATATGCCACAATTTTTGCAAAACAGCGAAGTAAAGTACTAATGTTCACGAATTTTCGATTTCGTTACACTGTACCGAAAGTACCATCTTTGGGAGTGGAGAAATCCTTAATATTGGGGTCATCCTAGTCTCTGAAAAAGTTTTAAAAATAGATTACATACCTTGGGAAGATCCTTCCCCACTGGCAAAATTGAGATTCGTCAGCAACTCGATAGGTATACTAACAGTATCGCTGTCAAACTGCACATCTTGTAACCTCAGTTTAAACACTTTTGATGGTTGAGAATCTCCAAAATTGTCTCCTTTTTCTAGTAAAGTCGGCACAGAAAAGGATGCACACATAACATTGTCCTTGTCAATATTGGTTCTGTTATTGTCTCTGTCATCATCATCAACATCGGAATCAAATGACATACCACTTTGCCTTCTAAGGAAAACTCTGGATAAGACGTTAACATCTGATGCCCTATTTTCATTGTCATTGCTTAAAGACATTTTTTTGACACATGATACTATTTCATCGTTTTGGGTTTGACTTGAAAAGATATTTGACGCGCTAGCCTCGGCTAGTTGTTGTTTTGACTTGGTTTCATATGGAACGGACTCATTTTTCGTAAATGTAGATTCCCTGATGTTAGTGTCAAATTTCGTTTCTGATCTGTCGTTCAACAATTGTTGTTTATCCATATCCAAGTCATTAGATGCGTCTAATGCAGTTTCAGTTTCGCTGCTTGTCGAGGAGCTTGAGGTTGTGTCTGAGCTATACCGTGTTAAGTTGTGATCTAAAATATTTTTGAATGTTGAATGAATATTTGAAATTTGTGAATCTGCTCTTCAATTTTATAATTTTTCACCACGTTTACTAATGAGCTACTTAGGGCCTTTTGTTAACTTAATCTGACTACAAAAACATTTGAAAGAAAAAGAATTAATCCAAAATATTTAAAATTTTAAGACATGTTACCTTGTCGTTGTGATGTTTGACTATGAATACACTTTACCAGGATGTCGTGTGCTGACTGAGCTACTTTTTGGTCCCTAGGCGATGAACAATCGATTCTTTTGAGTATAGCTAGTAATTTGCGCAGCTCAAATTTTGTCAGAGGTTTTTCGTTCCTTAAATGTGACAAGATTTTCCTGTGGATGGCCAGGAGGTTTTCTTCCCTTGCTACAGTTAAGTTACAGATAATTAATCTATTTTACTTTAAATTAAGTACCTGTTTTTGATAATACATTTAATATTGACACATTTATAGATCAAAATTTGTAACTACACTGTGTTGAAAAAGTCCCAGACCCCACCAATATTTCGGACACGTCGTCTCTGATCAAAAAATGTTTGAAATAAAGTTTATATATATATATATATATATATATATATATATATATATATATATATATATATATATATGTATATATATATATATATATATATATATATATATATATATATATATATATATATATATATATATATATATATATATATATATATATATATATATATATATAGATCCTTCTATCATTATTGCGACATTTTATAATCCATCCTTATTGCGTCCACCAGAAATCATTGAGCTAAGTCAATTTAAGATGCGAATGCTTATAGAAAAGAAAATTTCGAGTTCAGCGCGCCCCCCCAGATTATAGAAATCTTCCTTTTTAGTATACATTTATTTACATTTTTGCATGTTATTGAATCCGTTCATACTCGGTATATTATCAGCTCCTTCTCGGTGTATATTGCATCTTATTGCGACCGGCGCTGTTGCTAACTCAAACATATGTATTCAATTTAGGGAAAAGATTATTAACATTTAATATACTCGTATTTTTAAATCTAACCTCAAGTGAAATTTTCTAAACTAATCCCAAAAATCATCAAATTGAAACCTGTGTTATAATAATTTTGTAATATATTTTCGGATTAGAGCCAGGACCTTTTTGAAGGTAACATGAGTTTCAGATTTAAAAAATACTAGTTTGTTTTAAATATTCCCTGTCACTGTAGAAACGTTTTAAAGTGAATCGTAACCATAGGGTAGTTTTTTATACCTTCTTCAAAAATTTAATATCATACACCTTTATCTTTTACAAAAACTTAATGAAGTTTAGAGAAAGAGAGTTTAGAGAAGTTAGAGAAAGAACGGACACAGGTAACAACTATGGTGGAATTTTCCTTGCATATTTTTAAAGACAAATTTTGGAACAAAATAACAATCTCGTTATAAAAATATTTTTTTTTACCTGATGGTTCGCGAAAAGCTGTAGTCAGTCAAACGGTTTAAATTTTACATGGTTCCAAAGTTCAAACTGTAATTTTTTGGAAGTGACCGCCTTGAAAACCAATTAATTTAGCAGCGGCGTGCAGTGAAATTTCAAAGTTGTGTATCTCTGTTCCTACTTACAGGAACCGTACCAAATTTAGGGGTTTTAATAGTGAGCCCACCGGAAATGTTTTGGTGAAGAAAAAAAACATTTGGTAATTTACGAAAAAAGTTGAATTTTTGCATTGCCTACCCTGAAAAAAAAATGAACGCGTTTAGGTATTTTATTTATTATTTTTTCTAAACAAATTTTACTTCATTTTGTCGACAATTTTTAAATTTTAAGAGAAATAAATGTGTTAGTAGAAAGTTATAGTCATTTGAATTTTTGTAAACCTAAAATATAATTTTTTAAAAAATTCAAATTAGCTTACCATTGGTTGGATATCATTGGAATCATTTGGAGGGGGTGACAGCCCTCTATCACAAAATCCAGACGAAGGATCTGGCCCGTAAAATGATAAAAATACTTCTCATAAGGAAAATGGAATAACGAGTTTTAAGAGTCTCCTGGACGGATGATACACCATTTTGTTTTTTTATTAATGTTAATATTCTCCAAATTCCAAGAAGTTAGCGCAATAATGAAAAAATCAACCTATTTCTTTTCGGAGAGTAAGAGAATATAAAATTATTGTCTAAAAATTGAAAATGCCAAAAATGTCTCATTTTACATTTTTGGGCTTTCATAAGTTTATAATAATTTTTTTATTTTCCTTAAAGAAGTATGTTGTTTAGTTCGTCCCTGCTCCAACTCCTTGAATTTCGGAAAATGTTTGTATTACCCCCAAAACGTATTTTTTAATTCTACCCATATTTACTCTTAAGAAACTTAAAAACGTACTAAACTTCTTTCAGACCTGCGCAATAACACTTGCTATGGTATATATCGTAGCGAAACAGAAAGACTGACAAACATACTAACAGACAGACATTTAAAAAAAGGGTTTATCGCACCCAGACACCTGCATTGTTTAAAGAAACTTTTTTTCTGCACGATACAAACAGCATAACTACTGGTTCAGGAACTCATAAAAAATGTAAAATATTTTTTTATTAAAAACGATGGTTTTCTTTTAAAACCAAATTGCACTAAAAAAACATTGTTTTTATATAATTTTTTTAAAATTTTTATCGTACTTTTTTTAGTCTTATTAATTCTTGTTTATTTTCATAATTTGTTTCCACGTAACTTATCGTATTCTACTCGTCAAACTCTTTCATTTGATACCCATGTCAAGGGGATAGTAAAGAACAGGGTAATCACCCATCTTAGGGCGTCCGCCATATTGGACTTAGAATGACGTTACGTAGCTTATCGTATTCTACTCGCCAAACCCTTTTATTTGATACCCATGACAAGGTGGTTGCGAAAAAAAGGTAATCCGCTATCTTAGAACGTCCGTCATATTGGGTTTAGAATGACACCATGTAGTCGAGGCAATGAAGCACTCAACCTCGGAATTTTTTGCACTAAGACGGAACGGAATGCGGTTTTGTGCATTCGCTTCCAAAAATTATTTGTAAAAAATGTATCTACTTTGTATCTTATACAAACCGGAAATTGCATTGCAAATTGCATTCAAAAAATGCATTTTTTGAAGTCGCTTTAAGAAAATTAAATAACTTTGTTAATAAGACTCAGAATTGGCTCGAATCGGGTTCCCGGGGGGTTTCGAAGTCGCTGATCATGATTATGATGTTCAAATTGACCCACAGCCGACCTGGAACTCAGGATCGCTGATGAACGTCATCTCCGTGCGACTCTCCCACGCGGGGAAGGAGAGAATCTCGGCGCCCGGGGGTTTTTTGGGTTGCTGAAGTCAAATATGGCATCGGCGAACACCCCCCGGACACCTGGTGCGCCGGAACCTGGACGTGGACGTCATCCCCGAGAGTTTTCCTGACAAGATCGCAAAAAACAAACCGAAAATCGTTGTGTGGGAGTTTTTTGGGGCGCTGAATCCAAATTTCAAATCGAAAACGACCCCCCGAACACCTGGTGCACCGGAATCTGGACGCGGACGTCATCTCCGAGGGTTTTCCAGGCACGATCGCTAAAGACAAACCGAAAATCGTTATGGGGAGGGGGCCAGGCGAGAATTGCACATCAATGAATGTGTTAAATTATGAGACGATTTTCGTTTAGTTTTTGCGATCGTGTCTGGAAAACCCTCGGAGATGACGTCCGCGTCCAGGTTCCGGTGCACCAGGTTTTGGGGGGGTCGTTTTCGATGAGAAATTTGGATTCAGCGTCCAAAAAAAACCCATAACGATTTTCGGTTTGTCTTTAGCGATCATGTCTGGAAAACCCTCGGAGATGACGTTCAGGCCCAGGTTCCGGTGCACCAGGTGTTCGGGGGGTCGTTTCCGACGTGAACTTTGGATTCAGCGCCCCAAAAAACGCCCACACAACGATTTTCGGTTTGTTTTTTGCGATCTTGTCAGGAAAACTCTCGGGGATGATGTCCACGTCCAGGTTCCGGCGCACCAGGTGTTCGGGGGGTGTTCGCCGATGCCATATTTGACTTCAGCAACCCAAAAAACCCCCGGGCGCCGAGTTTCTCTCCTTCCCCGCGTGAATTTTGGGAGAGTCCCACGGAGTTGACGTTCATCAGCGATCCTGAGCTCTAGGTCGGCTGTGGGTCAATTTGAATCATAATCGTGATCAGCGACCTCGAAAACCCCCGGGAAGCCGGTTTGAGCCAATTCTGAGTCTTATTAACAAAGTTATTTAATCTTCTTAAAGCGACTTCAAAAAATGCATTTTTTGAATGCATTTTTGGCTGCAGCAATGCAATTTCCGGTTTGTATAAGATACAAAGTAGATACATCTTTTACAAATAATTTTCGGAAGCGAATGCAAAAAACCGCATTCCGATCCGTCTTAGTGCAAAAAATTCCGAGATTTTGGCTGTTTTAGTGCTTCATTGCCTCGACTAATGTAGCTTATCGTATTTTACTCGTCAAACCCTTTCATTTGATACCCATGTCAAGGGGGTTGTAAAGAAAAAGATAATCCGCCATCTTAAGGCGTCCGCCATATTGGCCTTAAAACCAAGGAAGAATTCAGAAAATTTTACCGAAATCACAGCTCAATACGTGGTATGGCCATGTTCTTTAATAATCACCATTAATATAGTTTGGTTATAGATAGGGTTACCAACTTAGCTTGCTCCAAAAGGAATAGGACCTATCCAGAAATGTAGCATTGGGGCAGGGGGAGACCTCAATAACATCCTTAAAATCTTGAAAATTGTTAATTAACCGAAGCCTTGCTAAACCATTACCAAACTCCCTGAGTGCACACATAAATAACATTGTCACGTGGTAAAAGCAGCCCTGGATTAAGGGGGGCTAAGGGGATATAGCCCCGGATTTTACGCCCCGGGACCCCCCTAATCCGGCATTGGGTAAAAGTTACTATTTACTGAAAAGAGTACCTTTTTTTGTAATATTAGAAAAGTAAGAGTACATTTAGCTTAGAAAGAGTACACTCTTTAAAGCGTATGGTTGGTACCTATTTAAAGCATTATAATACATACCTGATATAGCATTTGCCTTTTTCCACAAATTGAAAATTTTCATACTTCGGGAAATCCCGTATATTGTTAATCGGACGCAATAAATCACCACGCAAATTATGCGATTGCACCAAACAAAGCACGAATAAAACATAAAAATGATTCTAAAAATAAACTTCAAGGTTATTAAACTATTCTATAAATAGATGCTACGTTGCCAAATGTCGGTTGCAATAAGATTAGGAAAGTGTTAAAAAGTATACATACGTGTGTATTTAGTAATACCTCTAGTGAATTTTTGCTGAACTAAAATAATACATTCTCTTACAAACTAATCATGTTATTGCATCCGGCAAATTTTTAAAGATCTTGTCATATTTCAGAAATCCTGATAGATGGCGCAAAGCTAAAGACATGTATACCAAGGTCATGGCGCAGCCGTAAGTAATAACATCTTTTGGCCAACCAAAAAGCGCGGGAAATTCTAAAACATAGGATGACTTTGTTGAGTCCGGTATACGGTATCAATATCGCGGTGGTCGCAATAATAACCGTAAATGGTATACACAAGGACGCACCAATGATAGCAGGATATATATATATATATGTATATATATATATATATATATATATATATATATATATATATATATATATATATGTATATATATATATATATATATATATATATATATATATATATATATATTATATATATATATATATATATATATATATATATATATATATATATATATATATATATATATATATATATATATATATATATATATATTACCGAATTCTTGTAATATAATGAAACAGGTGAACCATTCACGGCAAGCTGTTTTTTAGCTCTTGCTGGATTCCAGTATTACCTGTGATCTTTGTAGGGTGCTTTGGCTGTGCTGACTGTACAAGAACTAAGTTTTGCGACTGATTCTCGTCCATAGTGAATTGAACTGATTTTCACACAATGGCAATTCTATCTAAAAGATTTGTAAAACAAGAAATAAGTAAGTTTCTTATATGTTGACCCGTGTATTTAATCAATGTACCTAATGGCATGCATACAGTGCTAAACATGGTTGCATATATTTTTTTACTTTTCGGCGATGTATGTATTTATGGATAACACGTGGCTCTAATGAAACCTCGAAATTAATTAAAATACGTAGTTTTACTTACCTTTTATTGTGTCTGACTTAAGTAGTTATTTTATTTAGCTATTTAGGCACAAAACAAGTTGGAACTTGAATTTATATTTACTCTTTAAAAAAATAATACAATCGCCATGTTGCCGGGGAAAACATCTATTGTTTCTTTTCACAGCCTTCTATTAATTTTATTTTTTCATTGCTAGGTAAAGCATAGCCTTCTTAGTGGGGCGTTCCAGTTCTGAAGACATAATGACACTGAAGAGCCAGAAACTGAAACGAAAGAGTAACTCATTAATAATGTAATAAGCTACTTTTTGCTGAAACTTTGCATAGAATATTTAATATCTCTTAAGATAAGTAAGTTAAGTTGACAAGTTTTAAATTATCTGTTAAATAAAAATAAACGTATTAATATTTGGAATCTCTGGGGGGTGATTTTTGAAACGAGAGGGTGGTCAACACTGTCGACATGTTTAGTCTTGGTCCTTTCTACTTCTTTGTTTAAGGATCATAATCATGACCCAGGTGCTGCCATGTGGCCTAGCTTTTCTTTAGTCAATAACTTCTACAAGTTACCTAGATAGTAGATACCTACCTCTGAATTTGATACCGATGTCTATCTGAAGGTAGGTATCTGAAATTGAGATAAAAATGGCTAAAGCTTGATATTTTTCCAAACTATGTTACAAGTCACATTTATGACATGCATTATAACTATACTATAACCACGGAGAACCTCAAGAGGGGTTGCTTAAGATTTTTTGTAAAAAAAATTTGTTGAGAATGCAACTTTTATAAGTATTTGCTATTAGGTAGATATACAGTAATTAATTAGGACAAACATTCTGTTAAGTTTAAGTACAAAAACATTAAAGTGAAAATAAATGTTAATTATAAATTTTGTTTTTTTTTCTACCCTTTCCAGCCTAAATCATTTACCACCTCTAGTTTTAAACTCCTGTCTCCTAATAAATAAATCCTTAAAAATTAGGAAATCATCTTCTGTACGGTAGCAGGAGAGGTACCTCCTCGAATTTCTGTGCTCCTAATAAACAATCGATATAAATTAATAAATTTTGCACAATCTGGCAACATAGCTTAACAGGAGTAGAAAATACCTCCTCGCATTTCTGTAATCCTGATACAAAACTGCAAATTTCAGATTTTTGATATTTTCATCAGGGTAGCAGAAACGTGAGTAGGTATTTTCTGCTCCTGATATGCGATGTTGTCAGATTAAACAAAATTTACTTACTTTTAGGGAGATACAGTCTCGAATCTTTGTGGTCTTAATAAAAAAATCGATACAAATTAGGAGATTTTGCACAATCTGGCAACGTTGCTTAACAGGAGTAGAAAATACCTCCTCGCATTTCTGTAATCCTGATATAAAACTGCAAAATTTCAGATTTTTGATATTTTCATCAGGGTAGCAGAAACGCGAGGAGGTATTTTCTGCTTCTGATATGCGATGTTGCCAGATTAAACAAATTTTACTAACTTTTAGGGAGATACCGCCTCAAATTTCTGTGCTCCTAATAAAAATCGATACAAATTAAGAGATTTTGCACAATCTGGCAACGTTGCTTAACAGGAGTAGAAAATACCTCCTCGCATTTCTGTGATCCTGATACAAAACTGCAAATTTCAGATCTTTGATATTTTTATCAGGGTAGCAGAAACGCGAGGAGGTATTCTCTGCTCTTGATATGCGATGCTGCCAGATTAAACAAATTTTACTAACTTTTAGGGAGATACCGCCTCGAATTTCTGTGCTCCTAATAAAAAATCGATACAAATTACGAGATTTTGCACAATCTGGCAACGTTGCTTAATAGGAGTAGAAAATACCTCCTCACGTTTCAGTGATCCTGATACAAAACAGTAAATTTCCGATTTTTGATATTTTTATCAGGGTAGCAGAAACGCGAGGAGGTATTTTCTGCTCCTGATATGCAATGTTGCCAGATTAATCAAAATTAACTAACTTTTAGGGAGATACCACCTCGAATTTCTGTGCTAATAAACAATCGATAAAAACTTAGCAATTTTGCACAATCTGGCAACGTTGCTTAGCAGGAGTAGAAAAATGCCTCCTCGCATTTCTGCGATCCTAATACAAAACTGTAAATTTAATTTTTTTTTTAATTTTTATTAGGGTAGCAGAAACGCGAGGAGGTATATTCTGTTCCTGATATGCGATGTTGCCAAATTAAACAAAATTTACTAACTTTTAGGGAGATCGGCGTTAAAATTATAAAATAAAATGAAAGAGGGAGCGCACTAGTGTATAAAATAAAACAAATTGTATCAGTTTAGTAAAAATTCGCACTTTATTTATATTTATAATAAATCACAACTCTTTAATAAAAATCCTTATAAACTAATCAGTTGCGAATAAAAGTATAAATATTTAAAAAAGTTATTACAACAACCATTCCATATAAAATCGACCAAACATTACACTATTTTGTTATAACCTAGAAAACAGTTTCAATATTTACTATACTAAATATAAAAAGTAGAGATAGTTTCTTAGGAATTTTATAACAATTTTTTTTATCCAAATATTAGTTTGCCCTACAGGATTTAAAAAATAAGTATACAAAGATGAAATAAAACACATTTCTCTAGTCACTAACCTGTTACTACACTTGGCATGACTACAGTTTCGTAGAACTACTACGTTTCGAAACGCAATGAGAGTGTTAACATTCAATTTTTACTCTAGCTATCAAAATTTGAAAATTCTCAGATTTTATAGTTACGATATCTCGAACATTAGATGTAGGATATGACACATAAAGTTGCTTAAAATATTTTAGGAACCTTAATCAAAAATCGTTGTTTAATATGCAATGTTAACATCTTATTGAACGTGAAAACGTAATAGTACTACGAAACTACGAGACTGCAGCCATAGCAAGTGTAGTAATAGGTCAGCAACTTGAAGGACGTAGAATTGAAAATTACGTCTCTTTCGGTACAAACAGTTCAGCCAATAGCAAACAATTATACATGGCGTAATATTCTCTACGATATTAATTCCTACGTTTCAAGAATTGGGTCCCAGGAGGGTTATCTTTGACACGAGGAACTAGAAATTTCCAAGACCGTTGATTTACAAAATCTTTAAAAATTGTACTGCTTGGAGCACGTATTTCCAATATATAAAAGAAGTTTTATTGGAACGATAATACAAAATAAATGTTGCTTATTTCTTACGATGTATAAAGTTCCCCACATGAGAAAATAATTATGTTATTTAAAAAATAAAATAAATCGATTTTATATGGAATTAGTAAAAAATCGCTGGTAAAGTCGAAGTTTTAACAGGAATTCTACGTGCCCTAAGGTCGTGGTTTTATAAAAAGAGACACAGTATTTTTTAAATTTTGTGCAATAATAAAAATAGTCCGTCTCTTTTCAAAAGACTTCGTCCTTAAAAATGCTAATATTGACCCTACTAGGCGCAACTATAATACAAAAAATATTTAAAAGTACAAACGAAATTACAAAAATATATTTATGATACACAGGTAGGACATATGTACGTACTTAACAGTTTTATAGATATAAACATCAAGACTAACCACACTATACCAATAACTGTATGGCTAGTTTCTCCTCAAAATCAAATAAAAGTGGCACTGAGTATATATTATGAATTTCACGTCATTCATCTAAGCCGTATCTCATCGCTTAAATTACTAACTGGTACATGACATTTAGGAAAAAGGTCACGTGTGCTTAGATGTCAGATGGTGTAGCATACCACGCGATTTTCACAGATGTCAAATATTGGTTAAGAATTTCATCGCTGAAACCCAAAAAAGTTCAAATTTTCCAGCTGTTCAGTTTTTTCCTCAATTCTGTTTCCCATTTTTTTAGACCTGATTATTGGCGTATAAGGACTTCCGAAAAAAGTTATTAAGTTCCTACAAATTCGAGCACCCTGTATCCTCAAAGAAAACTTTGTGCCTTAAATTAACATTAGTTATTAGTTCTTAAATTTTCGTAACGGTTAGCGTTTTCCATTGGCCAATTCGATGCGCACTGAATTTATTTCTATCCTTTATTAACCACATGGATGATAATACACTCAATGGGCTCCCGTTCTATCCATGGACAACGCTATGTGACTATTTCTTAACGGCAAGTAAATTTTTAAAAATAAAAGAATCGTTTTAAATAGTAAAACATTTTGCCCAGGAACTGCTCTTAAACATAACTTAAAAAATTCTTTACAAAGTAATTCTTGTACTCATACGGTATCGTCAGATATCAGTTATTCTTTTAACAGTGTAAAGGGTACAAGTTTGCAGTAAAATGCAAAAAAATAGACACTGAAATTAGATTCACGGCTTGTGATATATAGAAAATTCATAGTTCTTGGGGTTGGACAGTGTCAAGGTGGAATAACTTTTAGGCGTTTCGCCTTTAGTTGCACAAGACGTTTCCAAGCATCCTCACTCTATAAGATGTTTCGATCCCGTAGAGTGAAGATCCCTGAAGTTGCCGCGTGTAACTTGAAAGCGAAACGTCAAACAGCTATCAGCACTCATTTCAATGACCATTTTCTAAACAGGCATTTAAAACAAGTAAACTGCAAAAATAATAAAACGAAAATAAATAAATAATCTTTGAAAGAAGGTTTATTTAGCTATTAGCGCGAGTCTATACAAAAAGAAACATAATACACTGACCAGCAATATTAACGCACCCACTAGAAGTTTGCAAACAATTTTGATGGTATATTTCTTCTAAACCTATTGTCCTATTTGAAAACAACTATCGTTTCTATGCCTTGCAAGGTTGCAGGAACAGGTTGACGCTGTCTTAATTTTCTACCAATAATGCACCGCCGGATTAAGATCTGGACGGTGCGGTGGCCAATTCCGGGTCTGAATATTTACCTCGCGTAAATATTCAGTTACAATGCGCGCTACGTCAAGCTTTGCATTATCGTTATTATCATTATGGTTTGTGGAAGAATTTTCTTTACAGCGCGGACATATATTGGTCCTTTACGTGGATGTTTAAATAGCAAAAGGTATTTCAATGATATTTTATCTGAGCAAGTTGTCCCTTTCGCTTCTTATATCGGCAATAACTTTGGGTTAATGCACGGTGCAAGCGCTCACGTTGCGCGCATTTTAACTGAATATTTACATGAGGTAAATACTCAGACTCTGAATAATTCAGAGTGCGGTGACCAATTATAGGTCACCGTACAGTCCAGATCTTAATACGATCGAACATTTCTGGGACATTATTGGCAGAAAATTAAGACAGCGTCAGCCTCCACTCCAATATATATATATATATATATATATATATATATATATATATATATATATATATATATATATATATATATATATATATATTGTTTCTTCTTCATATAGACACGCGGTAAACAAATAAAACTTTTTTCAAACTAAAATCCGCAAGAACGATAAAACTTAAAAATAAATATCCTTGCCGAAATTCCGAGTGTCCGAAAACACAAACTGAACTAAACCAATATAATGACCGAAAGAGGCTACTGATAAAATATGCCCCATTCGTTTTCAGACACCCCGTACACACAAAAATATAATCTTCATTTGTTTAGTCCACCCTCTAATCCACTTTCGCAAATCTTGCAAAGACAAGTCACACGTCACAATACGTAAAATAACGATTTCTTTGCGTCCTAACACTTTGTAATAATATCTCTACTAGCATGGTAAGACCTTTAGAATTGCAACGCTTTTATTGATGAAATCCTAGTTTAACTTAAACCCTAACTTAAGTCTAATCGAATCCTAGTCTACGGCCTACAGCTACTATCTTACAGCCACGGATGCCACGCAGGATCCATCCTGCACAGGTTGTCGGGACTGTTCGCTGCGGCGACTAGAGTAGCCACCTGAAAACATATTGTTTTTATGCGTTAACTTTTTTACTTGTGGAATAACACGCGTATTAATTTTTTACAATAGTATACAATGATGCATGTGCTTGCTACTGCGAAACTAAAAATAACCGCTTTGCCGCCTGCCGGCGCGGCGTGCCGTCTCTTTGTACTACCGATACAGCCCTGGACTTACATATGTTTGCAACTCTTTAGTAATGATGACGTTGACGTTTTAACTTACCTTACTGTCGGTCCCTTCAAACTGCGCCAAACTGTTCAGTCTATTCGAAATTGAGGTTATGGCCCTTCCTACCATATTGACAATCTGCTCCGCCTCTGACATCTTGTCTTGGTTATTGATGTTGATGTCGTCGGTCTTCTTTACTCGAGACAGCACCATTTCGTCGCGGAGAATCGGTTTTAAAATGTTAAGAATCTAAAATAAACAAAAAAAAGAAGATAATTAAGAACTCGTCACATAGGTCACATTAAAGGTCAGTATCGTCAAATTCAACTAAGCACATTTGGCTGTACGTTTATTTTTATGTTACAATAAATAATAAGTATACTCAATATCAGGTAAGATTTTAATGGCGGTCGTTGACACGTCATGTCAAAATTTTTGCCAATTTATAATTTAAACGTTCCCGAAATCATAAAACGCCTCGCGGACACAGAATCGCTGAATTGATGAGAGATAGATATATAAATGGCAATGCATTTACATGTACGCGACGACGATCCATATTCCGCATCTAATCCTTGCAGCCTGAAAAGCGTCAACAGGTGGAATAAGTGCACATCGAATGTCGTGTAGATGGGCATCCTTTTCTTACGCCTTTGCACCGGCATATCTGTTTCCGGCAGTCTCCAACCCGTCATTGTTCCTTCGCTTTTACAGAGCCGTCCCGTCATTTCGATTTTGATTTATGACGTGTGAAATCAAAGTTTGTTTTTAGGAATATTGTTGTTGGTTTTTCGGTATTTTCGGAAAGCATTTTGCCATTATTTTGATTATTTTGTTTTTATTACACGTTTTGGTAGTATATTGTTGGACTTTGTGTATCTTTAAAGTGTTTCTCTTTAGTAAAAAGTAACTAGGTAAACATATTTTATTTGTTTAACAATTATCTAGAAAAACATTACCCCAAAATTAATTAATGTTATAAGAATTATTGTATGTTTTGTGGCGTAAATTTCGAATCTAAACGAGTAGTTTAGTGGAAAAGCTTATAGTTTTTAAAATCTTTTTAAATTACCATACTTTCAAGCGGTTAAGTTAATCATGAAGAGAATATAATCGTAGACAATCTCGCCCATGTAAAGCGCTCCAAAAAGTTGCGTCTTGTTCTATTATTTTAGACTGTATTCAGCCCATTCAGATTTGAAATATATGCCTCAAATTACACAATTTCAAAATTTCATTATTTGTGAAGTGGTGTGTTTACTTCTTATTCACATTTTTAGATATTAATTTTTTATGGATCACGATTACTGTATTCCTAGTAAATTCAGGCCAAGTAGTGAGGATTTGGTAACTTTAAATTTGTTTTTATTAAATATTTGATACTGATATGACAACTTTACTTGCATATTAGTTACTTTCATATACAGTGTGGTTCATAAAGTGTTAACCAAGGGTTTAGTAACACCCCGTATAACGAGTGTCCCGAACTTACTTTAAAATTAGGATATACAAAACATCTAGCGGTAGCTATCATAGAAGCTGTCAGCGGTCCGCTCACTCCAATGGTTGACAGGTACTCGATTATATTTGGTGTCAGTCTAAATGGCACTGGCCTTGTCTGGTCTAATTCGCCTGTAAAAAATAACATATTCAAAAACGATGTTTTCTGAAACAATGTATTTTCGAAATAAATATCTTCACTAAAAATAAAAAAAATGATTCTTGCAAATATATATATATATATATATATATATATATATATATATATATATATATATATATACAGTGACCGGCAAAAAGTTGGACACATATGGGAAAAGTTTTTATTATTGGAATATTAAAAAAACTGCTAATGCCGATTGTCTCTGCATGATGGGTAACCTAAAAATTCATTTTGACATTTGTTACGTGATTACTCGTTTGCCGGCAAAATTGAAAAAAATATATATTGTCATGGAAAACTGGTATTAGGTGACAAGATATTGAAAAAAGTTATTAGAAAAAAGTGTTTAGATTTTAATTTTATACCCCTTGGCCAAAATTAAAAAAAAAAATATTTTACATTTTTTGAAAAAAAAAATGTACAATATTAGTTTCATATTCCCATGAATTTAATAAAAATGTGTTAAATGATCGAAAACCAAGGTAATAACCTATTATCTCAACATTTTTGTTATTACTTAAAAGTTTTATTTGATAAAATCTAAATTTTAGCTTTTTTCCATGTACTTGGGTGTGGCCAGGCCCTGTATCTGGCAACCATTTTGGTAGACACGTTAAAATTTCTTCAAAATTACAGCAAACGGTCTTTCGTAAGCATATTGTTCCAGAAGTAACTATAAATGGTAAATATGGTTGCCAGATACAGGGCCTGGCCACACCCAAGTACATGGAAAAAAGCTAAAATTTAAATTTTATCAAATAAAACTTTTAAGTAATAACAAAAATGTTGAGATAATAGGTTATTACCTTGGTTTTCGATCATTTAACACATTTTTATTAAATTCATGGGAATATGAAACTAATATTGTACATTTTTTTTCAAAAAATGTAAAATATTTTTTTTTTAAATTTTGGCTCCAGACTTTGCCAAGGAGTATAAAATTAAAATCTAAACACTTTTTTCTAATAACTTTTTTCAATATCTTGTCACCTAATACCAGTTTTCCATGACAATATATATTTTTTTCAATTTTGCCGGCAAACGAGTAATCACGTAACAAATGTCAAAATGAATTTTTAGGTTACCCATCATGCAGAGACAATCGGCATAAGAAGTTTTTTCAATATTCCAATAATAAAAAATTTTCCCATATGTGTCCAACTTTTTGCCGGTCACTGTATATATATATATATATATATATATATATATATATATATATATATATATATATATATATATATATATATATATATATATATATATATATATATATATATATATATATATATATATATATATATATTACAATCATTTAATTATCAGGTAAAAAGGATACGATTTATGACTGACATTGCGGTTAAGAATCAGACGGTATATCTTTGAACAGACTTTAGTACTTCATTCAATACGTACCTGTGCCATCATCGACGTCAAACTTGAAATAAGAAATGTTCATAAGTCCAGAGTCTTGATGTAAGTACATCATGTCAGGATTCAGTCTGGTCAAATGGAACACGTACTCGGCGAAGCATGCCAGAGAGAGTTGAAGGGTGAACTAAAAAAAAAATGCCAACAAATTTAAGTAACATCCAAAAATTTTAGCGAAGTTCCGAAATGGTTCATGATCAGTCTTAAACTATACAATATGTGTTATACAATATTTCCGAACCCAAATAGTGTACATACATACATAGTTCCTTTATATTTTGATATATACAGAAACTAATATCTATGTGAAAGGAATTATACCTGATTAAATTTATTCCCACATTGCAAAAAGTTTCATAATTAGAATATTTTCACTACAATACCGATAAAAACTAAGAATTCCACTCACTATTTTCCTGAAGTGCCAATAATCCGTCGCCGACGGGAACGTTTGCAAGGCCCAATTTTTAAGCACCGTTCTCGGAACCATTTTATCTTGAACGCTCTTAAATATGTCTCTGTAGATTTGATGACTCGCTTTCACGCCCCTACTCTGTACTGCCGCCAATCGCTCGTAGTAGTACTGGATTGGATCATCGTGTTCTATACCTTTAACAAAAAATCTGGTTAGAACGTCTTATTTGACTTTTATGCAAAAATAACTGAATATATTACTTTTCTTCTAAATAATATTTTTAAAACAAGTATATACCCAGAGGTTTTCAAAATTGGTGTAATAAAACTTATCTTTAAAAGTGGAGATTCTTGTAAAATTACTAATTATAGACCGATAACATTAATATCTTCATTAGCTAAAGTTTTTGAAAAACTTTTAAAAATAAGAATTGATAATTTTATTTAAAAAAATTAAATTTTATTTCTGAAAAATAATTTGGTTTTCAAAAAAATAAGTCAACGCAACATGCTATTTGCTATTTAATAGAAAAAATATACGATACATTAAATAATAAAAAACCTTGTATTTGTATTTTTCTGGATTTACCAAAAGCTTTCGATACTGTTAAAAAACTTACTTATTAAAAAATTAGAAAATATTGAATTTAGAGGAATACATTAGAGTTGATAAAAACTATCTAAAAGATAGGCCAAATCATGTTATGATAGATAAAGAAGAAAGTTATTCAAAAGTATTTAAATACGGTGTTCCCCAAGGAACAATTTTAGGACCTTTATTTTTTAATATTTACATTAATGACTTACTTAGTATAAATTGTGATGGGAAAATTCATAGTTTTGCAGACGACACTGTTATTTTTTATAGTGATATAAATTGGAACAACATACATAACAAAATCACAAAAGATTTTAAAATAGTTAAAAATTGGTTTGATAATAGCTTATTAACAATTAATTTTGACAAAACAAATTATCTTACTTTTAGTCTAAATCAAAATGATAACACCTCAAATATGGATAGTGATTTAAAAGCTAACAGTGTTAAATATTTGGGAATAATTTTTGACAGTAAATTAAATTAGGATTTAAATGTAGATTACTTAATTAAAAAATTAAGAGTTTGCTACCAATATTCAAAAATGTTCCACATTTTTAAAACACTTAGAAACATTATATTATGTATTAGTTAAAACTTATTTGAATTAAGGGATTTTAGGTTGGGGAGGAATAAGTAGAATTTTAGTGAAATAATTAGAAGTATTACAAAAAAGGTTTGAATAAAGACTATTTTTATTCTTCAAAGGAATTATATTCAGAAAGAGCGGACGCATTATATTTTATGAAAAGTTTCAGATATGAGAAAGCTATCAGCGCGATGGGTGCCGCCAACCCAACCCAACCAGAGCAAAAACTCGTCTGTATAACCTTTCAGCGTTTAACACTGTTTAAGCAACATCCAACTGTTTTTATCTTTTCTTTTCGTTTCTATACTATAACCAATATTGTGATTTTACTTACCCTGTTTTCCTAATTTAGCACAGCCTTTTTTAAATATGTCCAAATACGAGATAGAGGCGGGGTTGTCTTCGACCAATCGGATCTGTTGGGATACAGCTACTACTCTGGGCACGGTAAAGTTCAAGAATCTCCTTGCGGTTTCCTAGAATGGTGAATCGTTGAGTAAAAGCAGCAAAAAATAAGCTAATTTTAAACTTTTTTTAGTATTAAGAGTTTTGACCAATATAAAATATCTTTAACTTTTACCTTTTGTTTTCCTAAAAACATATTCATCATCCTCAACATCTGCAGGACCCTCTCCTCTCGTCTGGCATCGGCTAGTCCCGAGTCGTTTACTACCAAATATGGGTAAATTTTCCCATTGTGACCCCTGAAAGAGGACAAACAAGAAAATAAAAATATTTTTATTGAAATAATCAATAAATACATCCACTTTTATTTGTACCAGCGGCTTCACTTGTGTATAAGTAATAACATTTACGTATTAGTGAACACTGACATTTGAAACATACCCTTACATGAAAAATTAGGCTCTTTCTTTCTGTAAAAAAATTCCAGTCAATTTAATGATTTTTAGTAGCCATCGTCACATACAGGATGTCCGCGGATGGGGTTTAGAAGAGGACAAATGGGCCAAATTTTGCAAGATACGTAAAAATGTCACTTTTGATAAAAGTGATTGCTTGTAAAATAAATAAGATTCACGTTATGAAAAATTTAATTTTTTATACAGGGAGCATAATAAATACGAAAATGTTATTTTGGGTAAGAGTAAACATACCCGTTCAGATTCACTAAGAAGGTTTAAGATTTAGTACTGGTTTAAATTAAGATCTTATAGTTGATCAGTTATGTTTTGACAGGTTTCTGTCCTGTCATTGTTAATAAGTCGTCATTAAAAACATGAATTATTGTGATGTTTCAGCGATTTACTTGGTTTCCAAATGATTTTCATCCTGGAAGGAGTTGGTGTAATGAATTTAGTTCTATTATTGTTGAAAGTACGTACTAAAATTGTCCTTTTCTTGATAAATTTGCGAAAAAGCTAAGAAATAAGTTCATAGTATAAAACTTAGTTGTCTTATTCTTACACTTGTCAGTTTAAAACTGTTGGTTGTCAAATTAGACCGGACTAGCGTTGGAGAATCTGGCTGACCTTGTTTATCATTTTCTACCAAAAGAACAAATATGAAATATGTTTTGTATTAAACACTAAGCCGAAGTATAAGATTTAATTAAAAACTTTAGAGATTAAAAGTAACGAGTTTCATCACATTTTCCCGACTATTTCCTCACATCTTTAACTAGAATACTAGTTTCTTCATCTTTCATCTCCCTCTTCCAATGTTTGGTTAAAGTGTGGTTCGAAAGGAAATTATTTTCTTGTAAGATCATTTGAATATGAGTTTTGTTCACAACTTCTAGAATATGTTTAGCAAGATTTTTAAGGGACATCGCAGGAGTTTCTCTAACTGAAGAACTAAAACTATGGCAGCATCGTTTTGGTCATATTTTTTCTTATTCTTTTTGAGACTCAAAACCGAAACAGTTCTTTGTAACTTTTTTTATTGTGTTGTAGATTGTCATTTCAGTTATTGGGATTACTACAAATTTCTCGCTAAATTGTTCCATGATGTAGCGGTATGATACTTGACCATCCCCATAACACTGGACTATAAAATCCTTTGTTCAGTAGATAGCATTTTGATGAGAGGTATTTTAAATTAAATAGCTGCTTCGTTTAATAAAGACATTGACAAACCTGCCTATAGGTGTCAATATTGTTTAATATGTAGAAACTACATCTAGGTTAAGAGTGCGAGAGAGAATAGTTTTGTGACTTTAAACTTTGAAACAGCATATAAATCACATCAGTAACAATATATCACCAACGATTGGCGTATTCTTTAAAATACAAAACTATGTGCCTGTAAAAATGTAAGAGATCGTATTGTGTGATATATTCCTGGGTATCTTCAAAGTTATTTCAGGATCTAGCCTTACTGGAAGTACCACATAATTTTGATTACACATCAAGGGGCTGAAACGTTCCTAAAAACCTTCTAAAGGTTAAAAATACAGACATACCTGATATACAATCTCCTCGCTGCGGCGTTGTGTTTCTGCACGACATCCACTCGCGGCATAAACCGAGTAATCCTAACAAAGTAATGATTGTGCTTTGGTAGAAGAAATTCTCCGGGCAGCTCTACCTCTGCCGTTTTAAGAGTAAAGTTTGACAGAAAACGGCATTTTTCTTCAATAAGAAATGATCTGAAAAAAAATTGTACAAATGATATTTTTTATACATAATTATAACGATTAATTAAAATATTCCGTCTCTTTTCAAAAGACCAGTTAGAGTGTCAGATAAAACAGCACTAAGCAAAAAAATCACTTTTACTTACTGTAACATCATCTTCGATCGATTATCCAAAATTTTAATCCATTTCTTTAACTTAAAAATCAAGGTGTGTAGTCTCATCGAATTGGATTGGGAGAAGTCGAAGTCCTTCTTAAATCCTTGCTTCATCTCTTTGAACACTGGATCTTGATAAGTAGCCTCAGCCCTCCTACGAAAAATGGTTATTTATCTTATAAGTCAATAGGCATGCTAAAGTATACTAAAATCCATTGAAATTTTATTTTAATTTTAAGCTTATACTGTAACCACAAACCTCGCTAAGCTTTCTGAAGCTGCAGAATTGAAAGTCGTCGCGTTAACTGAGCTGGAGATATTCTCGACGCCTATTCCGAACGTCGACATGAGTTTCTTGACGAAGTTAAGTATGTGCGGAGTTATTTTGGCTTCGTTTACGGATTCCCTGTTCTCGAAGGCAATGGCATAACACTTGGTCAGACCTTGACGCAACTGTCTCAAGACCTACAAAACATATAGAAGATTGATTCTGATTTCTTGTTTTCTGTTGATATGTATATGGTTGATTATTATGAGATATTTATGTCTTGTGTAAACAAAAATAAATAAAAAAAAAACAGAAACCCGTGCAAACTTACCTCTTCATACCAATTCTCTCTAAACCACTCCATCTGGTCGGCAATGCCCTCTAAACTTGACAGTACTGTGGTGTGTATGTCACGCTGCATCTTCATGATCTTCGAGCACTGTATCATCGCTGGCGTGGCTTTGATAGAAGAAGCTTCGGCCGTCATGCCCGCTGAAGTCGTTGGGACGGTTGACGTACCTTCTTGGCTGCCTAGAAATGCAAAAAAATGAATCGGTGTTTTATTTTTATACAGGGTATCCATATAAATGTAGGCAATTTGGAAAACCCTATTTTTTTTAAAGGATATATACTCGCCTTGAATGCTGTCACTGCCCTGAGACTCTTGGGAAGCCTGTTGCTGCTGTACGGTGTTGGTTTTTCTCGCTGTAGCAGTCCTCAAGGTTAAGTACAGGATTCTAATGGGGAAGTATACAGCTTGTGGAAACATTCGGCCAACCTACACGTATAAAGCAGAACAAGTGTCTTTTACTGTAACTTCTATCGTGACCATTCCTCGGTACCATTCCCTCGAAAGTGACGATGTACAGTGGTGGCCAAAGTTAAATTTTATTTTTCGTTAGAGCACTCAAAATGAACGTTCATTTTGACCACGCTGTACATACAGCCATACATTCAATAGTAATCTTACCTGACACAATAAGTTTAAGATAACATTCCCCTCGTACTGCACCAGACAATTTAACAATTGTGGCGTCCACGGCAACCACAGAATGGGCGGAACCCCCACTGCGTACTTATCCAGTGCCTCCATAAGGCTACTCTTTTCGTCATCGTAGCTGAGCAGCCATAGTATTTTGGCAATATACTTGCGCGCTTTGGCTTCATTTTGATGGCGACAGGCATGTAGGAAGCAGGCCATGGCGTTTACACCCAAACTTATCTGATAAAAAGGATTGTAGTAAAATAAGTTAACCAACCCCAGAATAAACCGAAAGTTTTTAAAAAAATTGTTACTATGTTACATTTAAGTCCTAATACACGTGAAGCTAAAAAGACAAAATCGTTATTTAAAGGTAAACTGCCACTGCAAATGTGCTAGAATTAACTTTTGTATTTTAGTAAATTAGGTTTGGAACATACAGGAGGTCCCAAAAATAAAATTAATTTTTTTGTCGCCTTTACAAAAAAAGTATATCTTCATAAAAAGTTCTACATTGTGAAAAAGAGCATGGTTATTCAAAAAATTCTTATAGGACATACAGGTGGCAAAATAATTTAAATTTAAATTGTGGCTTTCAGCTGTTTAAGCCACCCTGTATTGTCCTACATCAAGTTTATAAATAATCATGCTCTTTTTTTACAAGGTAGAACTTTTATGAAGATTTAATTTTTTTGTAAAGTTGAAAATGATTTTATTTTTGGGACTCCTGTATGTTCCAAACCTAATTTACTAACATACAAAAAGTTAACTCTAGTACATTTACAGTGGCAGTTTACCTTTAAATTACGATTTTGTGTCTTTTTAGCTTCACGTGAATTGGGACTTTTACATTTTTGAGCCACCCTGTATGTCCAAGATCAAATTTTGGAATGACGATGCTATTTTCTCATGATGCAGAACTTTTTATAAAGAGGCACTTTTTTTCATAAAATCAATAAAAATTTTGACCATATGGTAAGAACTTCCGAAGACACGCTATATATATATATATATATATATATATATATATATATATATATATATATATATATATATATATATATATATATATATATATATATAAGAAAAAACAAAAAAATGTAACACCCCTCAGAAATAGCGCAAGAACTATTTATCTTATTTTTAAGCGAGGAATCTCCATAGGAATCTCCCTGCGACAGATGGATGTTTTTTTTTAAAATGTATTTACATATACAGTGTGTCCATGGATGGAGCTGACAAGAGGGAAAAATCTTTATTATTGATTTTACGAGGAAAAGTCATTATTTATAAAAACTTCTGCTTGTCAAAAGAAAATGAGTTTACCATCTAAAAATTTTGGATCAGATGTACAGTGTTAATAAATTAAGAAAATATGCAAATGCTTCAAGAGAGAAGTGCCATTATTTTTTGTTGTAGTCAAAAGGTTTATAAAACAAAGTTGTTCATAATCCAAAATAAAGCCTTAATACAAAATTTAAAATCTTAATTCTAATTTTTAAATTTATCTCAACATACATTTTTTTCAAACATAAACATTAATCTTGTTAAACAAACAACAAAAATAAAATAAGAAATCTGCAAATGTGAAGAAAAAATTGTTCTACATATTCTCCGCCAACTTCAACATATTTCTCCCAATTAGAAATAAATTTACCGTTTGTCAGTTCAATATTATCGACAGGACAGCACTTAGGTTTTCATTTTGAATGTTCATAAATTCAATAATTCAATAAAACATAAAAATTATAATTCAGATTTCAAATTTTGTTTTCAGGCTTTATTTTGTATTATAAACAACTTTGTTTTATATACATTTTTTTTCTAAATAAATAATGGTAATATATACTTCTCTCTTAAAGCATTTCATGTTTCCTTAAGTTATTAACACCCTGTACACCTAATCTCAAATTTTGAAATGGTAAACTCATTTCTTCGATAAGCAGAACTTTTTATAAAGAATGATTTTTCCTCGAAAAATCAATAATAAAGATTTTTTCCTCTTGTCAACCCCATCCATGGACACACTGTATATATATTAGGGTGCTTCGTTTTAGACGACTATTTTTTTTTTGGTCCATTGACGGAATAATGTTATAAACATATAAAAAAAAATTCTCACCAAAGATGAGCTCCTAATTTTAATTCTAAGTACTCGCTGAATGAATTTGAAAATTTCCCATTTAATTAACACGTAAATTTTAATTTTTTTTTCAATTATCTATAGCTTTGCGACATTTCATGATATTATTTTTCTCGTAAACCACTAACTTCACAACAAAATTGTATTTGAGTTCTTTATAGGAAATTTAATTTTCTACAAAAAAAGTTATGTAAGCCATAACCGCAGAGCTAGTAGTTTTCGAGATAAATCCAATTAAACATCTCAAAATTTGAAAAATCGCTGTTTTATCCAAGATTTTAGTAGTTTTTAATGAAATCGTTGCTGAAAAAATATATAATGTATAATAATGAAATATACAAATATATATTACACATTGGTAAGTAATCACCAAAAATACTTCGTGTAATATGAAGCCGTTTCTTATTACCGTATGTTAGATTTCAATACTTTTAATAATATTATGGCTGAAGAAATATATAATATATACTGGTAAATACATATTTACCAGTAATACGGTAATAAGAAACGGCTTCATCTTACACGAAATATTTTTGGTGATTACTTACCAATGTGTAATATATATTTTTATATTTCATTCTTATACATTATATATTTTTTCAGCAATGATTTCATTAAAAATTCCTAAAATCTTGGATAAAACAGCGATTTTTCAAATTTTGAGATGTTTAATTGGATTTATCTTGAAAACTACTAGCTCTACGTTTGTGGCTTACATAACTCTTTTTGTAGGAAATTAAATTCCCTATGGAAAACTCAAAAATTGTGAAGTTAGTGGTTTACGAGAAAAATAAAAAAAACATGACATTCGAGGAAAAATTGGCTTCAAGATTTTTTACTGGCGAGGCCGGTTGCAAAATATAAATTTTCTACAGGCACTTTTAAAGAGGAAAGATTCCTCTGTAATTTCCACCTATTGCCAATTAAATATCATGAAATATCGAAAAGCTATAGATAACTGAAAAAAAAATTAAAATTCACGTGTTAATTAAATGGGAAATTTTCAAATTCATTCAGCGAGTACTTAGAATTAAAATTAAGAGCTCATCTTTGGTGAGAATTCTTTTTTTATATGTTTATAACATTATTCCGTCAATGAACCTAAAACAAAAAAAATAGTCGTCTAAAACGAAGCACCCTAATATACATATAGGTACCTGTCCTACCTGTCTCGGATCTTTGATGAACACGCTTTCCAAATAGTCTCCGTAGAGTGCCCAGGCTTTGATGGAGGCGTCGTGCATCTGCACCGCCGCCGAAAAGGCTTTGTTCGCTTCATCCGACTTGCCGCTCAGGTGGTACATCATGCCTTTCAGCGCGTAAAATTCTGCGGTCATGTCTTTCGCGAAGTACTGCATCTTGGTGTGGTTGATAACTTCGAGACCTAGAAAAATGGTAAAAATGGTAATAATCAATGTGTTGAATCGTCTATACGGTGTGCCAACATGCTGTGCTATTACTAGCGGCGTCAGTGCGGCGTGATCTATTTTCACCAAACAATTGGACAATAAATTTCGTTAAATAGTGCCAATTAGTACCTCACATTTCCACACTTACCTTCCTGCAACTCGTTTTTATTATTCATTGACGCCATCTGCAGGTAACACTTGACCTGCTGCCTCACTTTCTGGAAACAGTCGACCACCGGCACGCTGGATATGCTGTAAATTTTGTTCAGGGAATCCAGACAGACGTTGGTAAGTTTGTGCTTTCTGGCGATCTTGCCAAAATGGATAATAGATTGAGCCGAGGCGTGCATCCCTTAAAAAAACAAAATGTATCAAATCCAGAGAGTATTGTACTACTTTCAATTGTGACGCCTCCGATCAGTAATTCCAAATAAGGGGAGCCAGTAACTTTATCCATTTTATAACAGAGTTGTAGATGTTAGAATCCAAGGATTTATGTTAAAATAACTAAGTAAACTGAAAAGTAAAGGAGATTCACATAAAGCTCATGCTAGGTATAATGGTTCTTTCACTAAACCTGAATTTCTTAATTGGTGATGTAAGTCAAAAATTATAAAATTCAGGTCTTGTGAAAGAGTCCATTATAATCACAACGACCCACAAACATTAAAAATAAAAAATAAAAGATTAATCTAGCCTGTGCATCACGAACAATTCACACACTTTTACCCAAAATACCGTGCATCAACACCTACATATACCTAATTTGGAGTTGGCCATGGTCGTATCCCGATTCTGTTCGTAATGCTGCACGATCACCTGGTAGTGGTGCTGACGCCAGGTGAAGATGTCGCTCCAGTGCACTAGATCGTCGGCGATAACCGGCAACCGGTTTCGCCAGGTCTTTACTATAGCCTTCATGTCGTGCAGCGAGCTGGGATGACCTAAAATTAATACATAATTAATTCTTAGGAAAAAACAGAAATATGTCAAAAAAAAAACACAAAATAGTAGGAATTGGAGCTGGCTACTCCTTTAAGAAAATTCTCTTGGGTGTCTTTTAGTTTATCTAAGACAACCCACGCAGACTTCAAGCCTAAGTACTAACGTACCGTAGGCGTCTGAAGAGAAGGGAAATGAAGTCTACTGACACGGGCTTTGAAGGATTGGAGGTTGGGACGGGAAGGGAAAACATCTGCAGGCAATTTATTCCATAATTGGGAGACCCTAGGTATGAATGAGCGAGAGAAGTGGTCTGTTCTAGGCTTTTGCAGCTGGACAGTAAAGGGATGCATACGTAACGCGCTTCTTGTTGTTCTGTTAGGAACAGTCAAGGGGGGGATAATACCAGCTAGTTCTTCAGAGCAAAATCCGTGGAAGTAACGGTAGAAAAGGGATAAATCCCCGACAGCGCAGCGATGAGCGAGAGAAGGGAGTTTTCTCGTGAGGGCTGGGTCATTGATAAGTCGAATGGCTCTCTTTTGCATAGAATCAAGAATGTTAAGTGTCGAAGGTGATGCCGCTCCCCAGACGTGGGAGCAGTGCTCTAGGTTAGGTCTTATTTGGGAAACATAGAGAGTGTATAAGTTGGAAGGGGAGAAGTATTTTCTGGCTGGAAAGAGAAAACCAAGCTTTTTAGCTGCCGATGTGGCTATTGAAGTAATGTGTTTGTGCCAGCTGAGATCATGTTCAAAAGCGACGCCAACAAGTTCGAATGTTTCATTGTTTTGTAGAGCCTGGCCATTCATGTGGATGGGGTAAGCGATGCCAGATTTTTTGCGCGACAGGGAGCAAGACTGGGTTTTGGAGACGTTAAACTGAACAAGGTTCTTGACACCCCAGTCTAAGATTAATTGGAGATTTTGCGAAGGGGATGGTGCATAGATCTGCGTCTATTATTCAACTCTTGATTCAAAACTTGTCTTTAATTACCTTGAAGAAGCCCTTTGTGAATTTGGTAAGCTTCCTGCAATTCCATAATTTGTTGAGCAGCCTGAAGATATTTTAAGTGTATGTGACTCACAATATGGGGTAGCCTCCTCCATTCATTCAAGCATAAGGCACTGGCACTTTCTACGTACCTATAAAAAAACAGAAGTCGTACGGAAGTCATAGTAAATATCGATAATTTCGATATTTTAAAGTCCTTTAGAATGGTTAAACATCGTCTTATGAATTAAATTTAAATAGCTCACAATTAGTATAACAAAACAATTCTATCAACTGATTGTCTCACCTTTCAACATACATCAAAGGTTTACTTTCTTCGGGCTGGCATATCAACAAAAATCCTCCATACATAGTAACTTTCCATGCCATCTCCTTTGGACAGCAAAATTCAACGGCCTGTAAGGCTTCCTTCATTAACTCCCAATTAGGGATTCGCCAAGCACTCTAAAAATTAATAAAAAAATTAATTATATAACAACATCAGAAACCGTAAATTCAAAAAACAAGTTTGAAAAATCGTTTTTCGAAAAAAATTAGTACATCCGAACTGTGCAGTACTTCACCTCTAACAGTAAGAGCGGATCATACACCCCTGTCTTGGCATACTCCGTCAGTATGTCCCACATCTGTAGTTCTTTCGCACATCTCATCCAGTGATCGGTCCAGAGAAGAATTTCCCTTTGATAGGCCGCCGGGACTGGACCAACAGCGGCGTCGGCTAAAAAACAGGTACAGTGTTTGCCTACGCATTGCGTCTATTGTTCTTGGAAATATAAGCTCAAGTAACTCATAAACTTGAGCTTATATTTCCATTTTTACTTACCTTTGTGTTTAGCCATGGCTGCCTCATAAGCCCCTTGCGCTTGCTCAAAGAAACCGTGTTGTTCGTACGCGATGGCGACGCTGGTCTCTCTATAATGGGCGTGTTTTTGCCAGAGACCCGCCCAGAGATCTTCTTCGCACATTTGGTGGTAGAGGTCAGCGAGAGAATCGAGAAGTTCAGCCTAAATTTTTTTATATAATAGGTACACTGTGTTTGTAGAATTGATTTAATATAAAACTGAAAATTGTGCAAGGACTCTATAATGCCATTTATACATAATATAACAACACCCTGTACATATTTTTACCTGCTTCGGCTGTTCCCCTTCGAATTCGTAACAACTTGCAGGATTGCTCGATCTTCCGCCCGAATCGAACGCCTGCTGCTCCATGGTCAGCGCCATCCTGTGCCACAAATTGTGACTAACCCCGAGATATTTCATTATTGGTGGCGCCATTTGGATCTGAGGGGTACATCTGCAAAATAAGAAATTATTTTATTCAAAGAGAATCGATCACCTATAGTTGGACCGTCCTAAGCTTTACGATTTCCACTTAAAATGCAGTTGCAATAAATCGACAAAGGGTTTGTTCGGGGCAACTGCAGTGGTGTTTTTCGCATATTGGCACACTACAATACATAGTAGAGTTCGGAATTGGGTTTTTTCCATTAGCAAAGAAAGTTAAATATACACCTGTGCTATCAATGCAATATTTTAGAAAAGTTAAAGAGCTAGGAAGTTATATACTTGAGAAAATAAAATAAAATAAAAATACATTTTTTTGAGTTTTCAACAATTATTTAATTAATCTTTTACGCCTTTTCTTCTGATCACGATTAAATAAATATTTATACAATTTATCATAAGTTTTATTAAAAATCATAGTTCTCTGCTAATTTTAATTAACTTCTGGCGGCTTGACCAACATATTTTTTGTATTGTATAGAGTAAAACGGAAATTTTGTAAAGCTGTGGGTCCAGCTTTTGCGAGCAAGGGGCATGTGTCACGAGTCAAAATTCCTAATAGATTTATTGAATTCATTCTCGTTTGGTATATTTAAAAATCACATTTTTAACGATGAATAGGCACTTTGTAGTTCAGTGAACTTGGTATCCTCATTAGCGGTCAGCTTAATTTTGTTTAACTTTACGAAGTAAGCCAAGTTATGCTGATATAGCAATGCATCGGGCATTGATCACGATCACTGAATGACCAAATGATAGGCAGTCGTTCCGGAGAATATGTCGAGATAAGACATGTGCCCGTTGGTTGGGAAAAGGGCCGCCCTTTCCGCAATGTTGAAATCAAAACCTAAGTAAGTATTTACCTTTATTTATTATGCCTGTTCATAATTATTTTCAAGAGAATATATTTTGTTTCCATTCGCTTCCAGAGATTATTATTTAGTCTCAATGGCAACAACCCCCTTTGTGACATATGGTGGAGGCGCCTGGTTCGTTCTCGTTGGTAAGTGTCTCCTAACTTACCAAGGGCCTTTTTTTACTGCCTTTTTTAGGTTTAGTGTTTTTTAAGTCATTTTTAAAGTATTTTCCCAGGTTATTTTTATGGTATTTTTTAAGGGCATATTTACAGTATTTTTTCCACGATATTTTTAGTGTTTTTTCAGGGAATTTTTAAGGGTATTTTGACGGTATTTTTTTAAGGGTATTTTTAGTGTTTCTTTTTACGTTTATATATTTTTCCTCCTCTTGTGATCCTTAAAACGTTTGACAGTTTTGTCTCGTGCCCGTTTTTTCCCAGGTTATTTTTACGGTATTTTAAGGGCATTTTTAACGTATCTTTCCCAGGTTATTTTTAGTGTTTTTAAGGGTATTTTTACAGTGTTTTTAAGGGTATTTTTACAGTATTTTTTTAAGTGTATTTTGACAGTATTTTTTTAAGGGTATTTTTAGTGTTTCTTTTTACGTTTATATATTTTTCCTCCTCTTGTGATCCTTAAAACGTTTGACAGTTTTGTCTCGTGCCCGTTTTTTCCCAGGTTATTTTTACGGTATTTTAGGGGCATTTTTAACGTATCTTTCCCAGGTTATTTTTAGTGTTTTTAAGGGTATTTTTACAGTGTTTTTAAGGGTATTTTCACAGTATTTTTTTAAGTGTATTTTGACAGTATTTTTTAAGGGTATTTTTAGTGTTTCTTTTTTACGTTTATATATTTTTCCTCCTCTTCTGATTTTCAAAACGTTTGACAGTGTTGTCTCGTGCCCGTCAACTTTGGCGAGGCTAAGTTTACTATAGATCCCACCCCAAAGCGTCCACTGTAGTCCTGTCTCGCGCCTGTTAGAGATTAGAGCACAAAGACTGCTAATATAAAAATAATGCCACCTCGTGCCGGTTAACGCTGGCGAGGCTGGGATTATTATATATTGGGGTTATTCATAAAACTACCATCTCCCTTTTATTCTCTTTATTTATATTATTTTTTATGGTCCGTAGAAAGTTAAATAAAACTCAAAGAGAACGAGAAAGGCAGGAGAAGAAGGGGGTTGCCGATAATAGTATAAACATAAAATCCCATAATTCGTCAGGTTTACCAATTACACTAACGCCCGAAAATATTTTTACACATAAGGATGCTTAGAAAAGGAAATTTTTTAACTTAAATGATGAATTATAAAAGTTTATTTTGATGACGATGACAGGTCGTGGCCAGTGAACTTGAAATACTCACGATCAAGCTTATTTTGAAATTTAATACATGAAGTTTCGCGTATTCGTTATTGAAGATTAAAGAAATATTTGCATATCATTACATATTTTCATAACTACATATTAAAAAGGTGTTTTGACAATTTTTTTAAAAAAATGACATAAAACATTATTTCGTTTTCTAGGACCATGTTTATTTTCATATTTTTTACATATACTAATATTTTTTTTATTTTACAGGACCGAACTTAAAAAAAAAGGTCATTTCTTTTCAGAAAGTTTTAAGAGCCGTGTGTTTAAAAATGGGGCTAGAACTTCTGTGGGAATTTAAAAAAAGAATCAAGGGGTATGCCTTAACACACGGACTTTGCTCATATAATCTGGGCTTAGTATTTATTTTTTTTTCTTTTGGAGAATTCAGAGCAAGAATATTTGATAACCTATATTTTTTAATTATGAAGAATGGATAAAGTGTTTTGGGCATCTAATCATTATGTCGATTAGAGGATGGTGAGCACAAAATGTTTTCCGACCGAATTTTTAGTAGCTATTCATAATTTTAATTACAGGATGGGTAAAAAGCTTACCAGTTTTCTTCTAAGTTTTAAATTTATTTTTTAATATTAGGTAAAAAACCAAAGTTTGGTATTTAACTGCGTGTTTTGTGTTGTATCAATGTGTGATAGTATGATAGAGGGTATATCCAAAATGTTTTGGTTTGAATGTTTTATGCCTGTACAATGTATGAATCATTTGATTTCGTATTTTTGAATTCATTTAATAATATGATTATTAAGTTTTTAAGTAATTATACATTTGTTGAAGTAAAAATAAATCTATTATTCTATTATTATCATATTATATCTATTTAAACAAAAAACCTAGAAAGAGGCAGACAGTCAACTATTTATTTAATTTTGTCAGCAATGCACCAGTAAATTAAACATGTCAAAGTAAACAATTCGTATTTAATATCAATAATATCATTCACCCAGTTTGTTTTGTTAAATAGTAATATGTATACTGTGTCTAATAAAAATAATTTAAAAATAGGGGATATGAGACATTGAAAGTAAATCAGAGTCAAAAATAGAGAAATATAGCGCACAATAATGCTGACGATTCCAAGCATAGAGTTGAATGTTCGCCCTTTTGATGGTGTTATGATGATTATTTGAAATGACTAAAAGTCATATTTTTTATGAATAGGGGGACATGGAAGATGACTCCGAGCATAGAGAGCCTATTTTATATTATGTATATGATTATTTCAAATGACTAAAAGTCATATTTTATGAATAGGGGGACATGGAAGATGACTCTCATATCGAGTTGAATGTCTACTTATGCGTTTTATGTGAGTAACTGTATTTAGTTTATATGATTTCTTATTGATGAGTAAACAGGAGGACATGGCAGATGACTCTTTCACATGAAGTTGAATGTTACCTATTGTTATTACGCGATATATGTATATACTATTTAGTTTGTAAGTTATTACGATAAATGTGTATTAAAGTTTGATTTCTTTGCTGAATTACTGGCCTATATTTCTTTGTCTCAAAAATGTTAATTAGACACATGTGTTAACACAGGGTGGATGTTTTTAGTCTGTCTACTTCTATTGAACCACCATAAAACTTTTCATCATTTTCATTATTTTTAAACTGTTTCCTTTCCTTTTAACTGCCGGTAGTAACTTTTTGTTTCATGTACTATTGGGAGACCACACGACCTCGACCGAGAGCCAGAAACATACCCAGAACCCTAAGGACCGTCGCCAATTGCGTCCACGTACAGCTAGCAAGTATCAGCCACGTGCAGTCCGCCATAGGCTGGTCTTCCCTCACTCAGACTGAACTTCTCCACAACGAGCCGTGATGACACTGGGACAAAGTACACATCTGGAAAACTTGTGGTGCAGGTTGATCAATACAACTAGCTTCAGGATCAGCCCAGCATGCAAAGTTCTCGTCACTCACGGCTTGGTACACCCAAAGTCCGAATGGCCGTACTCTTTGAAGGAGGGAGACATTCTGCTTCACTGGGATTTGGCAACAAAACTAGCCAATCCCATCACTAGAACCAGAACCAGCTGACGAACAACCTCAACGTGTGGCGCCTAGAACGTGTCGGGTTTTGTCGGTGTGTAGGCTATTCTCGGTCAGTAACGTGTTGGAACTCCTTAATAATAGAACTTCTTAAGATGTGTAAATTAAAGCGAACTAACTCAGACTACCAGGTCAGTAACAATTTTATCCCTCATTTAGGTTAGCCTCGTCGTTCTTCATTTATTCTTAAATTGTTTATTTGTACTTTATATTTTTGTATATCTGTATTTGTATTTTGTAAATAAATATTCTAGTCAACACTTATAAATTTTTTGCATATGTAAGTATTATATTTTACTGTTTTATAGTTTTATGCATATTAATATGTTTGTTTTTATGATGTTAAGTTTACATGTATGTATATCTTTAACTGTATTTGTTTTTTTTTTACATTTAGGTTAGTGATTAAATATATGACGTTGTCAATGTCCAACTCTTGATTTATTTATGACAATAAATGCATTATTATTATTTAATTCCTACAATAAAAAAAATACATGCAACGAATTGAAGGGGGGGTGTGTGTGTAAGTGAATAGAATTAAAAAAAATATTTTGCCCAGCCTGGGCAAATGACATAATAATTAATTTAAAGGGCTTTTTAAGCAGAATAAGCATTTTTTTATTAATTTGTTAGTTCCAATGTGGTACCGGTACGGTACTTTAACAAAAAATTGACGGTTTGCAATCAACGCATTTTTCAAAGTCCCATAAGCTACTTATTTCTAACACTACACACCTGAAAAGTGCTTCTACAAAAGTATTCATGGCGCTCGGATGGCCGTCCTTCTGTATAATATGCGTGCCGGAAGTGATGAACGGAATCATCTCCTGAGCCAGGGCGGCTCGCTCCTCCTCCTCGAGGATGCTCCAGAATTTCGGGAATATGCTCAGCCATACTTGTTCGGCAAGGCTCGTGTCCATGTGGCAAAGCTGCGCTGTCGCCAGCAGGAACTGTTCGGTGGTAATGTGACGAGATACCTATTAAAATAAAATTTAAAATGTTAAAACCAAATCTACGCATCAGAATGTCAAAACTTACCTCAATAAATTCAAAATGTTTATTTATCATTTTAGTGATAGTTTCAGCTCTGCTTAGTAATTTCTCTTCTGGTGGGTTCGATTCTACATTAGCTAAATCCATATCTAAAACCTGAAACAAGAAAAAATAGATTACATTTGCATAAATACAGTATGTCCATGGATGGGTTAACAACAGGACAAATTGGCCAAATTTTTAAAAATACGAAAAAAAGTCATTCTTGATCAATATTTTCCCTTGCCAAACAAATGTCCTCTTGTCAACTCCATCAGCAGACATCCAGTAAGTTAATAAAATCTTATACCTCTTCTTTCATTTCGATACAGTCATAGAGGTCGGCATCTTCTAGATGAGTCTTTTGGAACTCTCTCCGTTTCTCTTCTGTATCTATAACTGAGGTTATACTTGGCAAAATACTGCTTTCGTGTGCCATTTCAATGCCTACGGTTGGTGTTGCGGTAACCTAATAATATTTATTAAACTTTACCAAAATGCTATATAAAATATAACTATAATGAATTATTTCGTTTTCCCAGGCGGTTTTAGCATTATAGGCATGGGTACATCGTAAAATCCGGATTAGATGGAATCGAACGGACGCATTTTAATTTCAGTCATTCTCGCGTTCGTCGTAAAGTGTCTGTCAATTATTGTCATTGTCAATTTCATAAAATCGATGGGAGGGAGGGAGAAAGCATGATGATAATAATACAAACACTATACATGAAGAAAAATGTTTCACTTTTATGAACAGGCATGCATTTTTACTAGAAAAGCAATTTTGTCCGCCTTTTTACAAATGATGTGTACATTTCCCCCAGCTTTGTAAGTTTTACAAATTCTGACAAAGATTAATAATTGATATTATGCAGATACATTAAAAATTATTTCGCATAAATATATTTTAAACGTAAATATCCAGGTTGCGAACGAAATACCTGCTACCTTGTTAAATTTTCCTCGTAGGTAAATCAAAGTTAATGTTGTTGACAATAATACTTTAGTCACCGTGAATTTATAATTTCATGTTTATGCAAAAGAGTTATTCTATTAATGAGAGATACAAAATGTTAAAATTATATTTAAAAAATAACAATAATGTTAGAGCGGCTCAAAGACAATATGAATAATATATTGAAGAGGGACAAATAACTCCATCATTAAATTCCATAATAAAAACAAATAGAAGACTAGAAGAACGAGGATTTCTGGGCAATGGAAAAAAAATGAAGAAAGGGACCTAGCGATTTTATCAAATTTTCAAGAGAATCCAAAAAACTCAAATCCCGATTGTGTGCGGATTTCAGATATGGAAGAGATAAAATGTTGACTTATGGAACAGTTCAAAGAACGTTAAAGTATTTAAGTATAGATCATATAAAATTATGGCAGTTCAAGAGCTTAGTTTCGATTAACGAAAGACTGCGGCAAGATCCTAATTTATTTCATAGTATCGTTTGGACAGACGAAGCAACTTTCTCAACTGCGGGAATGTTTAACAGAAAAAATGGTCATGTTTGGTCGAAAAAAAAGCCCTTTACCGTCGAAGATACTGCTTTTCAGGGCGTAATTCAATCAATGTTTGCTGTGGAATATTACAAAATAAAATTCTAGGACCATTGTTTTTTCGGGGAGCATTAACTGGCCATCGCTATTTTAATTTTTTAGATAATGAAATTGAAGATATTCTCGACGAATTACCATTTGAAAAACGTCGACATATTATATGACAACAGGACGGCGCGCCTCCCCATAATATAATTGAAGTTCGCAATTTTTTAAACCATCAGTATAACGAATGGATCGGTAGAAATGGAACGTTACATTGGCCTGCAAATAGCCCAGACCTCACACCTTTAGATACATTTCTTTGGGGTCATTTGAAAAATGTCGTATACAGCAATCATTAGGAAAATATTGAAGAAATTCAAAGGAAGGTGAGAAATGAAGTAAGAAATCTGAGCGAAAATGATGCTGAAAATATTATAAACACACTTCAGAGGCAGAGAAGAATGTATGAAAGTGCGAAGAATTAAATGACGGACATGTTGAAAATTTCTTTTGATATTTATTCGCCAATGTTAACATTTATCTGTTTATGTTATAATTCATTTGATTTTGTTTATAATCACTGGCTATTGCTTGCAAATATTAATAACTAATAAAAATCAACATTTATTGTTTAATAGAAACCGCATTTCGCATAAAATAAAATTATAAATTCACGGTGACTAAAGTATTATTGTCAACCTTGGCATTAACTTTGACTTACCTTTACCTACGAAGAAAATTTAAAAAGGTAGCAGGTATTTCATTCGCAACCTGGATAGTTACGTTTAAAGTATAGTATTAGTAATTTTTAATTTAAAATATTTCAAAAACGATTGAAAAACCGCAAAGGGTGTGTTATACAAAATATGTCTAGAACTTCTAAAATCCAAAAAGATGATAAAAATCATACCATCCAATTTAAAATAAGCGAGAAAATCGATGTTTTATAACTTTTTTTTTATTTGATGCTAAATTGTTTTGCTAATAAGATATCTAAATGATCCATAAAAATCCCCAAAACTTTCATATTTACCATTTTCACCATCTTTAAAAATAAAAAAGTTGTAAGGCCTGTTCACTTTTATTTGGATATCCCTGTACATAAATAGTCCGTATAAAAGTATCGACATATTATTTATCCATGTTCTAAATTATTTATAACTTACCAGGAGTAGTTCTATGCATTGTTTAATCCAGTAATGTTGCCCAATCGCTTCCCAGTTCTGCGAACATATGATGTAGAGTAACCGGTCGTAGAGCCGTCTTCTCATAGATTCATCGAAGACCTTAAAAATAATAAAAATTACATTAAAAAAATTGGTCAAAGTACAAGCTTCAAACTAACATGTATTTCATTATTTTTCTCGAACTTGCTTTCGAGATTTGGCTACGATGGATTTTTTAATTCTGTAGGATTTATTAAATGTGTAATTTTATCTTTTTTATTTCGGATTATATAAATTAATAATAAGCTCAATTCAAGACGATCAGTAAATGTACAAGGCTTCTTCTGGTGTTGCTTGTTCAGGATTCAGGAAAATTACAAACAGCAACAATTAAAAGACTTACCTTAAAGAACTTAGCTCTAATATGAGGCTGCGTACACCTCAACCCTGCCAAAAACGCAGGCTCTAATTTAGACGTCAACTCCGTAGTTTTCAAGTGCTTATCGGTGTAGACGAAATTAACCAATTCCAAGAATTGCGCATTCAGTTCGTTATCGTCCGGGAAGCGTTTTTCGACGTACTGCATTAACTTCACCAGCAAAATGGATTTTTCACGAGAGCTCGGTGCTTGGTTCAGGGTGACGGGGTTCTTGCTCTTCATCCACTCTTCTAACATTTTCGTTATGGCTTTCATGACCTGAAATAAAAGATGTTTAGTAGTAACATTAAGTAGATTGGTACTGTGCAAAAAAATGATTAACTGAGCAACTTTCAGTCCCTCATTCTTACCTTAACGTCCTGGGTCTTCTCCATCAACCCGACCAAAATCCCGCCTATAAATGTTTTTCTCATCTCGACGCCCATCACGACGATCCTCGTCTTAACCAGATCCAAACTTAAGATCAACAACTCGCTGGGCAGTGCTATAAAATCGTCCACCGTCGGTTGCAGGTGCTCCTGCTCCTGAGCCAGACGATGCAGAACTCGCATGAACGGCGAGATGATTGTGTCTATGTAGGAAGGGTTGTTGGCGCAGGCTGCTTTCAAGAGCATTATGGTGCCAAAGAGTGCTGGAAGTACGAACTTAAATTAGCAGTTTAATGACTTGCGGAAACAATGATGAGACCCTGTGGTTTGAAACTAGTTAATACTTGGATGGTTCACCGCTTGGAAACGCCGTGTCTCACCGCTTTAAGCAAGGAAGGTGGTTGAGGAATTCTTCCTCGGGTGAGGTGGTACCACCCCTCTCGTGGGCTCATGATTTTTTTCAGATATTTCTGAGCGATTCTTTTGGCGATGAGGGTGGGGGACAGCAATTTTTAAGCGTTTTTCCGAAAAATGTTTAAAAAATGCCAAAAAAACATCATATATTTTGTTGAATTTGTGCTTCAATAAGCTTTCATTTGACACCCTACACGATGCCCTTGAAAATTTTTCCCCATTTCCCAATTTACCCCCTTAAATTAACCCCCAGAATCAAAATTCAACTTTTTATACTTCACGTCTATAATTGGGCCATCACACCCTATCTCTGTGCTAAATTTAAAATTTTTATGTTGAATAGTTTCAGAGAAAATCGCCTGTGACAGACGGACGAACACTGAAGTGATTCCATAAATAGTCCGTTTTGCTAATTTGAACATGGAACGTTAAGAACAAGCGTTGCGAAATATTCTAAAATTCACCGACGGCGACGTGCAGCATTTTCCAGCAGAACGTGTGTTAGCATAACAACTGCTTTCGCAGTCTCGATTGGATCGTGCGCGCCGTGTGACGTACACGTGTAGTTGCTTGGCCAAGCTTGTTTATCACATATAAGGTGTTTTAGAGCCGATTTAATTGATCAGGTGATCTATTTTCACATACCTGCTGGTGACTTCTTCTCCTCGTACGCATTTAAACCTTCCAAAATAACATTGTTGATTTTGGAAAATAAGATATCCAATTCCTCGAATTTATTTACTCTTTCCAGTGGTACTATAGCAAACAGCTTCGTTAAAAGGTTGTGCATCAATTTTATTATTTTACTATTTGACGAAACCACACATGCTGCCAGTCCCTCCTGCAATAGATAAGTAAAAATAAGTTGACTGGCTCTAAAAAAGCTTAGTGGACTTTAAAAAAATAAAAGTAAGGGACTGACATAGTTTAAAATGGATTGGAGGAAAATAATTTTTTTGTGTATATCGTACCTGTAATTGCTTGAAATTAGGCAAAACCTGTTCCTTCTTCATAAATGTCAGCATGAATGTAAGCAACTCCAAAGCCGTGCAAATGTTCGCAATATTAGCTTTGGGCGTTTCCACCAACATAAGAATCTTGTCGAAAAATGCCAACTTGAGGTCCACCGGCTCCGGCCACAGTTCCGGCCGGAGGGCGTTCTTTAAAAGGATGACGCACCTGCGGGAAAGTAGTTCTCCCGGGCTGGTTGTACCAGGGTTGGCTTGGTTTTGCGGCGTCATTTCGTTTACCTGTAAAAGAAAGATTTAACCGGGGTTTACACATGCAATGATTTATCGGCGCCAGTGACATCTGGCGCGCTAGCAAACCTAAAATGCATATGTAAACACTCACTGGCGTGCAAGCTTCATCCATGCATGCACAGATTAAAAAAGTTGGTAGCCTTCCAACTTTTATGCGCCAGTTAATGTTAAATGTAAACACCCGTATGTCAATTGTATATTATTTTGTCACGGTAAACACTTGAAAAGTACAAAATAAAATATTGATTTCTTTAGTGAATTATATGTCTTCTTTTGTGCCTACATTGGTAATGTCGCTGGTTTTTATAGCAAGTAACTGAACAATAAAACGTAATGAACGCTGAATAATCCTATTAAAGATTACTCACCTGACATGCCAACCTCAGCAAAAAGTTAAGAACGTTATCGGTATGTCTCTTGTCGATATGTTGCTGATCTGTAGGTTCCGTTTTTACGGCCACCGGTGCCGGAGTACCTGAAGCAGAAGTTGTCGCGATCTTCTTACGTGCTGGCTCGTTGCTTTCATCCAGCATCAGTCTCCTCATCGAAGGTTCCAGGCTTTGACTCTGGTTATATAAAAACAACAGGTATACTAAATTATGATTAAAAAAAATTACGCGAAACGAAGTTGAGTATAATAAAATCAAAATGCACATTATTTCGTATTTCGTCAACACCAACACGTAAGCTACATTAACTACCCAGTTTTAATAACAAGTCAAATTGCAGTTTATTTGGGTACTATTACAATAATTAAACACATTCATAGTTTAATTTTCCACAGGTATAAAAATTTAAAAGTTCGTTTTTCACGTCAAATCATCAGCTTTGTACTAGTTATAGCAAAAAAACAGGATTTTTATTATGTCGCCCTGTATTGTATGAAAAATCGAAACTGTAACTAAAACTTTAGGTACACAGGGTGTGCCTCGACTAAGTTTAACCCAAAGGTCTTCCCACTTCCATTTTTTCTTCGGATTTTGTTAAAGTGGTGTAGCCTAAGTAATTTAAGCCCAAAATGAAAATAATAGTTTGAAAATAAAACTGGATTTTACTATGGTGGTAAACAGTGGTGGTGAACATTGAATTTCTAACACCCTGTAGGCTATCAATACTACATACATCTGGTGCAGTGATTTCCTCCTTAATACCATTCAACTCCCATTTAATGATGACTTCAGCCAACTCTACAGCCAGTTTCCTGTGCTCCAGGGTGGCTGTAGGGCTAAAGCCCAATCTTTGGATGGAACTAACCATGTGTTGTACCAGATCGTGGCGCACAGGATAGTACACCTAAAAAATAGTTAATATTATTCGATGTATGTATCTAAAAACTAAAAGGTTACGTTACTTTTTGAAATTGAGAATTTTAGGAGAGTTACTAGGATTTCTTTATTTAAAGGTAATGTAATAAAAATATGATTTCTTCAAACTTCTTGCGTTGAAATATTGGGTTCTAGAGCAATATACGTTTAGTTTAGTTTAGTTTATAGCAAATTTGAAAAAAAGACTGTGTAAGGTTAAATTTTTTTAATTCTTTCTATTACTTTTCTTGCTAGTATACGTAGCCTGAAACTGTCTCATAAGTGTCCTACTTATTAAAATATGTTTTTCGTTATTCGTAAAATCGTTTGTGGAAAAAAAAATCGGGCAATTTCCGTAGATCCATCATTGGTAAAACTAAAAATATTTGCAAAGGTGACACAGTGTATAATGTTATTCTGTTTATTATGGACCTACCTTATAATGCTTGACAACCAATTGCAAAATATGAAAGAGTTGCTGCATGGAATGACCCTCGTCCATCAGGATTTTCTTTGTCCAATGGGTTAACATGTCGTACCCTGAAAAGTCATTTATGTACAGGGTGTCCAATTTTTAACACTTTTGCAAGGTATCTCGGTTATCTTTAAAGATAGAGAGAGGCGGTTTTTGCAATATATACTGTGCTACTTTTTCGTGAAACGTATAATTCTACAAACAGAATTTTCATAGCCCCCTTCGTTTTGGAGATACAAGGCACAAACTGGTGGATTGTATTGACTGGTCAACTGTAGACGGTTGCTAAAGTGTAGGTACAAAATGTCCTGATTGATGCCATCCATGCAATACAGTATTACACGACATTTATTTGACAATATTTTCATCTAATAAAATTAGCATAAATAAGAATTAAGTAATAAAAAAAAGTAATACTCCCATTTTGTTCTATTTTATGCATCATAGCCGAATAAACTTTTATTCCCTTCTCACTGTGATAAATTATTAAGTTAAGTAAAAGTGACAACGCTATTTGACGGCTTACTACCAGTTTTACTATGAATTGAAAATTGGTACGTTCATCACGTTAGGTGATGGTTATAATGAAAGAGCCCATTTTAAAAGACGTCAAACGATTTTAAGGCCCTTCAAGATCAAAATACAACATTCTCGAAAAGGGAGTTTGGAGACCGTTTTTAAGCTCTACTCCGTGGTCCGTGGTACTTTACCTTTTTCCATTCTAAACGGCATCGAGGGCGTCAGAATTTCCAAGGCTTGTCGAACAACGTTTCGGGCCTCCACTGCGTGCGCCTTCAGCAACGAATGGAACACCTGAAGCACGATCTTGCGGTGGATCGCGAACTTGTCGATGATGTGAGACAACAGAAGGTGACCGTGATACCTGAAAAATATACATTTCTTTGATTGAGAACGTTATGTCAAGGAAGAAAACGCAAATGGGCGTAACATTATGCATGTTTAGTTACCTTGTCGCAGGATCCACGCAATTTTCAACCAGCAAACAAGGCCAGGCGAAGGTCATCAACCTTCTCAACTTGAACCCTTGAGCCTTGTTGTTTGGATCGCGATCGTGAATGTGAGGACTGGCCTGTTCTACTAATAAGCAGGAGAATTGCAGCAAAGATATCCTGACGCAGTCTGCCGTGGGATAAGGACTATCCGGATCGATTAGTTTGTTGATGAACACAGACACTACGTTTTCAATATTATCCTAGATGAAAAAAAATTTTGATTTTTTAAAATTAATTAGATACAATATTGTTTTTTTATGTGCCTATGTTGACGAATTACTATTATTTATAGTAAATAACTGAGCAACAAAAATGTACAACAGAAATAGTAGTAGTGAGCGTTGAAATTTGCTCTTAATTCTAAGACAAGCTCGTTTACCTGATAGGGCATTGGCGGGCCCCCAATTATTTTGCTAGTTTCGCCCCTTTCGAAACTAACGGCGAAACAAGGAATTAAAATAAGCTGCAACACCTAAAATAAAACAAAAAATATTTACTTATTTATCCAAATAAATAATGCAACTAGCGAAAATGCAAATTAAAGCGGACAAATCTGGCGTGGATCCGGGGGGGGGGGGGGGGCACCCCCCCCCCCCTGAAGCCTTGTACAAAAAGGATTCCAATAGAGAATTTTATAAAAATAAATATTGTAATGTTAAATTCCTAGTAAATATTTTAGGGTAATTTATAGGCTGATTTTAGGCAAAAAACTTTATATAAACATATATTCTAAAATACTTTGTTCTCTACATAAATATATGTTCTAAAACGCTTAGTTTTTTAGTCTAAAAATGTATCTAATACTTACAAGGTGTGACACAGTTTTATTTTTTTTTCAGTTTTTTCATAATTTTTATTTAGTTCTAAAACTTTTTGGCCTCTTGCATTTTTTTATAATATCTATGGGTGTATATTCTATGTTTAAAATAAAAAGACATTTTATGAAAATGCATGCTAAATAATTACTAAAATACTAAAAAGAGCAACAGACAAACATGTTTTAAATGAAGCGAAAAATATAACCAAGTTATTATGCCAAATCAGTGGCGTCCCAAACAAATAGTTTACGTCAGTCAAAGGGTACATAACCAAGACATTTTATCACCCTGTAATTTGGAAATTAAGCATTTTGAGACATACATTTTTATAAACTTTTGTTACTTAAAATTGGAACAGAAATCATCCCATGAAATATTTACCCCAGATTTGGGAATACCCTTTATACAGAATTAAAAAAATATTTTACATACTTTTGCTTTTAGTTCCTGTGACATGTCGTTTGATTGAAACAGATCCACGAATCTGAAGAACGCCGATCTTTTCCACTCGACGGTGTAATTTTGGGCGACGGTGTTCTCGAGGAAATCTCTGAGAAACTAAAAATAAATACAAGTAGAATGAAAATATTTTACTAGGATCAAAAAATAAAGCCCTAGAAAAAATAAATTCAAAAAAATTGCGTAACTGCAATACATTTTTTATTTACCTCTTAATAACAGATTTTTATAACGCATTTTAGTAAAAACGAAATACTTAGGTCTCATGAAAATGTGAAAGAATTAAAAATATATACAAATAGAACAAAAATATAAAAGCAAGATTAATAAATAAAGCCCTTGCCTTAGAGATCAATTTTTTGTAGTGCTTTATTTTTTAGTTTTTTATTATGGTCCATGACATTTTGTCAGTTTCGTGTCAAATTGTAATTACAAAAAAAGAGTGCTATCCTCACTAAAGAGTTGTAAATATAGGAGAGTTCAGGGGCGTCTTTACACTATTTGGAAATCAAATTAGGATCCGATCTGAAAATAAAATACAAATATTTATTTACCTACCATAGTTGATAATGTAAATACAGCTCTACAAACTTTAAAAGATGGCCCTGGTGTTGAAGCTGCGATCAAGTTTAAGTCTTTGTTACATAAAATCCTTGATTTCGCGCAACTACGTGATATTGGGCAGTAAGGCCTGACAATTGCGGCAGTAACTTGCAGTGTTTTAGATACGCAAACATTACATCTTTGGATGTAGAGTGTTCATTTTAAAAATACAGTGCAATCTTTACTTCAAAGCGTAGACTAAGAGAGTCTACTGTAGAAGGTATTTTAATGATCCAGGCGTTTACACAGGCTCAAAACTAGATTACACGCGTTTGGTCTCAGGATATATTGTGGTATCCATACATTGGGTGAGTAAATATTTTTCTATGACTTTAACCGAAGGCTTTTAGTATTTCGCATTTTCAATTTACACACTGTAGGTAAATAAATATTTGTATTTTATTTCCAAATAATGTAGAGAAGCCCCTGGACTCACCTACGTTTACAACTCTTTAGTGAGGATCACTCTTTTTTTGTAATTACAATTTGACACGAAACTGACAAAATGTCATTGGCCATAATAAAAAACTAAAAAACAATACACTACAAACAAATGACCTCTAAGGCAAGGGCCATAATTACTTTTACTGAAGAAAAATTTACGTTAAAAAACATAAATATCAAGGAGCACGAAACTGATCGGGCAGCGAGTTATGGCAAGTAAAATAAATTTTGTGCAACAAATGATTATAAAATTAACTTTATGTGCACTTACCTGAACCAGAAAAGGGATTGAAGGATATAAAACGCGTTTTAACTTTAATATACGATGCGGCCGTCATATTACCCCACATTTTATAGCTTTCACAAGGTGGCACGGTACTGACATTAACAGACTTTCAGTCGCGATGGAATTTTTTTTTTGAAAACTTGTCCATAATCCAAATTTTGGATATTTTTAAAGCAGAATATTAAAAGTTAATTAAAAATCTTTCGTGATGGGAATTTCTCGATTATTTCATCTCGTAACCGGGACAAGCACGGAACTGACATTAAAAAACGATTTAGAGTAAAGAATAATAAAAAACTTATTGAAGGTTATCTCACATACTTTAGTATCCAAATGAACACTTTAAAATTTTTGTTTATAAATAACTTGCTTACTGAAATTTTTTCTAAGCTAAAAACCGATTTTCATAACGTAAATACTAATAAGCAATATTTAAATTCAACGAGAAGGTGCATTTCTTCCAAATAAATAGGTTCCTCTCAAACACTTACTTGGAATTCAGGAATGAACCTATCGGTAGTAGCTCTCAAAAGTTGGAATAATAAATCTATATTGTAAGGGTGGTGACAGAAATAATGCAACAGGATTTTGACCAGCAACTTCGGTTCCTTCCAGTGCATATACTCCAACTGATCGATATTTTTGTGTCGCTCCTGAAAAGAAATTATATTATAAAACCTTTTAAATTTAATCATCAGCCCTTTATATTAAAACTAAATCAATGGGTACAAGTGCAAACTCAAACAGATGGCGCCAACATAGCTTGTTCTTAGCAGTTATTTTATTCAAGTGGCTTGCTTTTCATTTTCAATATTATTAATTTATGATCAGCGTAAATTACTTTGAAAGAATAGACGTAGTGGAAAAGTATCCTTACCTGGTAACCATCGTCGCACCAAATCTGTTTCAGCGATTCGACCAGATCTTGCTGCGTTGCCAGCCATTGATCATCAAATTTGATCAGTAGCGATATAATTCTTATACTCTGGTATTGCAACTCGTTTCTCTCCGGCATGGTCAAGCTTATGTGGAGATAGTTCGACTGCACCATCATCATCAGTCGCTTGACCATACTGTTTTGTAGGTAGTCTCTGTGAAATACAAACAATTTCAAAATATTATTTAAATACCCGGATGGGATAAAACGTGCACACACGGACACGTTTTCCCTTTAGTGTTAAGCCAAGAAGAAAATTGTGTTACACCAGCACGCTCCTTGCGACAAATTAGTAATTGTCATAACAAAAATTCATCAGTTATAGTTCCAACTAACTGGTTCTTCATGCACCTTATTAGCCAGATTTGACCCCATAAGATTTTAATTCGTCCAGTAGTTACATTTTTATACAAAATTAAATTAATCTTACCTAAACGGTTTACCGTCTTTATGCTTTATTAAATACTCCAAATATCGACTGAAGCGTTTCTCCTTGATGAAGGTGTCGTCCAAAAACATGTTCAGAGTTTCAGCTGGATATCTTAGTAAGAATTTCATTAAAACGGCCCTAAACGGACTGCCCGCTTCTAGAAAATAAAATAAAACATTCATTAAAAAACTATAATTTCCATTAGTTCCTCTCGGAAAGTGCAAAAGTATCTAAGTCTACTGATAAAACTTAAATGGACAGTATAGGACAGTTTTTACGAAAGATATTTTTATTTCTTACACCATCCATAAAATGTGATATAGGCACATTTTGCACTGGACAAACTCACATAATGCCCACAACAATAGAATAAAACGTTAGTTTTTGTACTTACCAATAGCCATGGCCTGTTCAGTCTGCAAAATGAGCTGAGTCAGTTGAACGATAAATTTACTTGAAGCTGCAGGTGTTTGGTGGAAAATACTGATTATTGTAACTATTTTCTGTTCGTCATCAGATTTCTTGGGCAGACCGTTACCAAGTCCGGTTTCTAAAATAAAATACAATGACATCTTAAGATTTTTTAATTAACTTCTTCAGATTTGTAAGTGCTTTATAATAGGATCCTTGCACACTTTTTGATTTTACGTTAAATCAACTCTATATAGAACCATACATGTGTCCTTCTTTCATAATATGGTATTCCTAGGTATTTGAGGAACAAACTATAACATTTTAAACATACGCCAAAAATCGGTTTTATATTAACTAATTATCAGCCAATATTAGCCTGTTTTATATAAGCAACATATGAGCCAAAATACAGTACCACTGAAGTTATATTAGCCCGTACACTTGGGGAACTCTATGTATTATAGAAATGTAATGCAACTAGAAAAACTTAATACCGTGCAAGTATCACATTTTTTTAATCTAAAATAAATACTAACCTCGGGATTCACTATCATTAAGACCGGTTTAATTTGACAACTAATGGTTTTCAACTGACAATGACAGGACAAAAACTTGTCAAACCTAACCGATCAACTAGATCTACCAGTACTCACTTCTAAACCTTTTTTAGTGAATCCTGGTCTAAACCCTCCACAATTTTCCAATGTAATCAAGACTTTATACGTTATAAGTTATAAGCGAAATAATAAAAATAATATTCCTACCTGCCGAGATCTTATGGGCATTAGACAAGTTCTCCAAGAGTTTTTTCAAAATTTCCAGCAGCTGTTCGCAAAGCTTCTCGTTAAAAACATTGGGAAACAACTGGGTCAAATACGACAGCATTTTGACACCGTTCAAGGTAAGATTCTTCACATCGCCAAGAGTCATCAGTAGAGGACGCACGGTTTGGTGCACGAGCTCTTTTTCAACTGTGTAGTTCGAGATGAACTTCTTCATGCATTCGAAGGCGGTTTCTTGAAGTTCGGCGTTAGGTTTCTCTAACGATTTATACAAAACCTAAAAATAATAATTTGTATTTAACTTTAATGAAGCTCCTTGGACTGTTTACAGGGAAGAAAGATTTAAAGAAAAAAAATCTACCTGGAATATCTGATCCCTGACTTTTTCTAAATAATAACAAGCGGCCAGAACTCTAAGAGCGCTCTGTCTCAACGGTATAAAATTCGTGATGGATTTGTAACAGGAAAAGGTCGCCAATCTTGCATCCTCCATGTTGCACAAAGAAAGCAAATCGGCGATGAACAGTTCGTGCTCTTTGATGGACAAATCGATAGTAAACAGGCGAGGTTGTAGTGTTGTACAGAACATGTTGCCTAAAAACAATATGGAAAAATACTATAAATTAAACTTTAACCATTTTTTTAAATATGGGTTAAGGTTTGGGTCCAATGAAAATTTTGAGCTTGAGCTAAAATAATATAGTATGGTACACGGTACACCAAAGAAATCTTGCAATACATACCGTCCATAAGCCCCATCTGCGCAATGGCAGGCTGGTGCTTCAACAAATGTTTTTTAGGTGGTACCATGTCTGCCAACACCTCTTTAAATGGTTCCATTACTTCCGTCACCGTTTTGTTTTGTTCTTTTGCTAGCAGACGAAGACTAGCCATCGACTGTTCTCTCACCATGGTGTGAGGACTGGTTACCTGCTCAGAAAAAAAATTAAGGTTAATATTATTCATTAAATAGAGGATAAAATCAGGTCCCTATGCATATTATAAATTTAGATTTTTCTCTCTCCCTCACCTGTCTAACCAGCTCGTGAGTCACTTTATGCAAAGCATCGGACTGTAAGTTTCTTGTTTCTTGGTCGCTACCGTCGGGAGGTGGCGTAACTAACACAATTAACATCTTCTGCAAGTTCTCGCGCGCCATGTCTAGAGCTCCGCTCGACACTTCGCCAGTGAGATCCATCATGACGAACAACAGAGCTTTCAGGAAGGCGAACATGTGTTCGTACACCCACTTAAGAGCACACTGGAAATAAAATTGCATGTATAGACATTTACCTACATAACTAAAGTCTTAACCTTACTTTTGAAGCGAAATTTCTTTAGTTGCGGTAGCGAGAATGAAATTTAAATTTAATCTCTCTATATAAAAAAAAGAAACTGACTGACTGACAGATCCACGCACAGCCCACACAGCTGGGCCTAGAAACTTTAAATTTTGCAAAGAGGTTCCTTATACAGGGTGGTGCAACCAAGATGGGGTGGACGATTGTGAGTAAACGGTGAGGAATTTCGAAAAAATTTGTTTTGGATATTATCGATAGTCAGACACGCTATGTTTTAAAATTATTGCCATAATACAGGGTGGTCCGAAAAACTCGTGGCGAACCAAACTTGTATTTTTTTAAATGGGACACCCGGTATATTATTGTTCCAATTGATTCTCCTGTACGTTACGATCATTTTGATATAGGGTTTATTGGGTCTAAAACTTATAGTAAGGGAATGGGAGGCGGTTAAAGTTGAAAAAATGCTCACAGTTCGGCCATTTTTTAAAGAAATTTGAAACAGGTATGGAAAAACCAAATATTCCATAAAACGTTACATATCCTTGAATACATTAATCACTTGCAATTTGTTTAACATTATTCACTGTTATACAGGGTGGTCAAGTTTTGCAAATACGCCCTGGACTCATTTTTTTTAAATGGAACACCCTATATATTTTATTTTCATGTTAAAGATAACATTACTAGCTTTCAAAAAATACCATACATGATGCCTTTCTGACCAACAGTTTTTTAGTAAACCAGCCGTGAAAGCAAAGTTTCTTCATTCTAATACGATTATACTGAATTTACGTTGTTTATTATTGAAATGAAACAAAAGATTGACGAACTTGTCAAAGCTACTGCCGCATAATCCATTATTTACAAGTTAAGTGTAGGTGGCCCAATAATTATGAGGTAAGAAAACTGAGACCCGAAACTTTTACATGTTTATTAGAGATATTTCAAAAAACAGAAAATATTGTTTTTAGGAAATGTAAAGTAATTAATAAACAAAGATAATCAGTTATCAGTATTATTAATAGTGTAAGGAAATTAATTAAGCAAAAACAGAACATCTTTTAAAATTATTTAGGTATGTACTTACTTGTTTAAATTAAATTAGGTTTACAAGTAAGTACATACCTAAATAATTTTAAAAGATGTTCTGTTTTTGCTTAATTAATTTTCTTACACTATTAATAATACTGATAACTGATTATCTTTGTTTATTAATTACTTTACATTTCCTAAAAACAATATTTTCTGTTTTTTGAAATTTCTCTAAAAAGCATGTAAAGGTTTCGGGTCTCAGTTTTCTTACCTCACCTACGCTTAACTTGTAAATAATGGATTATGCGGCAGTAGCTTTGACAATATTTTGTTTCATTTATAATAGTGTCATGGCCTCCTAATATTAGATATTTAATAATAAACAACGTAAATTCAGTATAATCGTATTAGAATGAAGAAACTTTGCTTTCACGGCTAGTTTACTAAAAAACTGTTGGTCAGAAAGGCATCATGTATGGTATTTTTTGAAAGCTAGTAATGTTATCTTTAACATGAAAATAAAATATACAGGGTGTTCCATTTAAAAAAAATGAGTCCAGGGCGTATTTGCAAAACTTGACCACCCTGTATAACAGTGAATAATTTTAAACAAATTGCAAGTGATTAATGTATTCAAGGATATGTAACGTTTTATGGAATATTTGGTTTTTCCATACCTGTTTCAAATTTCTTTAAAAAATGGCCGAACTGTGAGCATTTTTTCAACTTTAACCGCCTCCCATTCCCTTACTATAAGTTTTAGACCCAATAAACCCTATATCAAAATGATCGTAACGAACAGGAGAATCAATTGGAACAATAATATACCGGGTGTCCCATTTAAAAAAATACAAGTTTGGTTCGCCACGAGTTTTTCGGACCACCCTGTATTATGGCAATAATTTTAAAACATAGCGTGTCTGACTATCGATAATATCCAAAAACAAATTTTTCCAAATTCCTCACCGTTTACTCACAATCGTCCACCCCATCTTGGTTGCACCACCCTGTATAATGTTGGCGTGCACTACATTTTCTGATAAAAATGAACAAAATTAAGTTACCATTAACAACAGTAATAAATACGTAAATGCTCTCTTTGTAAGGTTTTGTACGTTTTATACCTCTAGTACAAACATAAAGGGCAGATCTTCCACTATACAGAAAAATTGAATTTGTCAATTTTTTAGTGTCACACCACTTTACTTACCTTTTCAAACATAAACTTGATGGCAATACACCCTCCCAATTTAGCGTACCACGCTCTTTCATAGCAAAGTCCGCACATCTTCTCCGAAAGGTACTCAATCAAGGGCAACCGACACGCCATCTCTTTGCTCCCCAAAAGCGTGCTGGCCGTGTCGACAATCAACATCAATCCCAAATGTCCGGGTTTGCACAGTTCCCGCTCCTCGTGCCCCATTATAACTGCTAAGGCATCCACCAGGACGAGCGGATCTAGGTCCACTTGCTTGTTCGGTTTCGGGGTGTAGGCGAAGGCGCCGCACTGTTGGGCCACGGCGACCATCGTGTAATGGCGGACCAAGAGGACGAAGGTCTGCATCGCCGGCTGGCGGAGTTCTTTGATTGCGGCACCGACAATCATTCCTGCAAAGAAAATAAATATTGATGAAAAAAATACTTTCGAAAAATATTCTTAGACCCACTAATCTGATCCGAGATTCTGTAAAAAGGTTTAAAACTTAATTTAGATCTTCTGGTTGATCAGTTAGGGTCTGACAAATTTTTGTCCTGTCATATTATTTTCGGGAATTGCCTAGTTTTTGTTTACCTGTCAGCGCCATCTGATGGGTATCCCTCGCCAATTTATGTATCGACTTATAATTGGCGCCCTTGGTATTCGGTATAGTGTTGGGGTCCTGGAAACTCGGGTGCAAGAACAGGTTGATGAGCGCGTGCTTGCTGTCGCTGAGGTCCCTGGAGGCGGTAAGGTAACAGTTGATGACTTCCCACGCTTGCTTGCGATAGAACGGGTCGGTGTTGCTCTGTTTTAGCGCGTTAAAAGCAGTGTCTATAACCTGAGGAGAAATATTATTTATTGATACGGATACTTTGTTTTTAAACATAATAGGGAACATGCATATAACACAAATAAATCTGAACTATTTTTTTATTTTTCCTATATAAATTAAATATTTGTTTCTATCAATTTATTTTGGTCTTTATTAACAAAAATAAAAAAAGGATTTTCTACTGAAAATTTTCGC